>APFE030451765.1:267954-353893 GCA_000404065.3 Pinus taeda | reverse complement strand
AACTCCTTATACAATCAACCAATGAATCACCCAATTTCTCAGAATGTTGTAAACAGAAAGGCAATACCAGTAAACTAAACCCAGAACTCTGCAACAAATAGATAAAAAAGCAGCCAACAAATACTTCAAGGAAAAGTCTGCAACTTTACCAATATAAACTTGCAGATATCCGTAGCTCTTTTGTGTCTAAATTGTGTAGATCCACACCTGATATTTCTTGTGCTCTGTGTACTTCTGATCAGATCCGCACCTGCACTGTCTGTCTGTCAGTGTACCTCCACACTGTGTCTTCTTCTGTGCTTCGTACCTCGCACTACGCCTTCTTCTTCTCTGCGTACCCCACGCACTACACCTTCGTCTTGGCTGCATACCCCGCACTGCGCCTTCTTCTGTGATGCGTACCCCTGCACTGAACTTTCTTCTGCACTGCGTACCTCCGCACTTACGCCGTGGATCACCCGCGAACTTCTAATTAGGGCCAAATTTAACAGTCCTCCAATGTGCGACAGTCTGTCAGATCCACAGATCTGTTCATGAGCCCGAGTGATCATGACCTATCAATAGATTCGCCTTAAGGTTTCTCCTTGATTTAGATCTAGCTTTTAAAAAACCAATCACCCAAAATTTCAGATCTTAAGATATTCAAATTTCACAAGTACCTAGCCAAGTGATCTCCTTTCCTTTTTATAGGCAAGCCTCCCCTCAAAACATGGTCCAAAACCATTGGTATTCAATACTAGGAACCCAATACCTTGGATCAATATTTTTAGATGTAAAACCATGGACCAAAACCATAAGATCAAATATGTCGGGCTAAATACCATGGACCATTCATAAGGATTCCCACGTGCACGTGTTTTTCTGCATTGGAGTTAGTGAAACTGGGGTCTGCACCTTCTGAACGGAGCACCTGCATGAATGTCTGCACTTCTTGGTCAGCGTACCTGCGGGTCGGCAGATTTTCTTAGGATCACCTACTGGTTTCTCATTTTCAATGATTTTGAGTGCCTGAACTAAGACCTGCCACAAGAGTGAGTTGCCATCAAGTACAACACCTGTACCATAGAGCCAAACCAGAATCATAATGCCAACAATCTAAAACCCCAATCATCCTCAAGTGGCCATTTCTTCGTTCAATGCACGGTTGAGAAAATTGGAAATGATGTAATTCTTATATTGAATATATAAAAGTGGAGTCATCGTTGACAAGGCATATCAATGGATCCAGCTATATTGCTAATGACATAGACCATATGCCAGCGATTGGAACAAACGAAAAACCACATTCATTTTTTATTACATCAAACCAGTGGATTGTGTAGAAATTACCACTTGTAGATCACTTGATAATGCAATATACTAAAGCAAAATACTTGATCTACTTCCACAACCAATTTAGAAGAATCTTAATCAAACATGAGCAACATCAATAAGAACACATATAACTGATATGGAGAAATCAAACACACATAACACAGAAGATATAACCTGGGGAAACCCTCATCCTAAAACCCCAACTCTGTATTATCATACAAATGGAAATATAGCTAGTATTACAAAAAGAATCAACTCAAAAGCTATCCAACTCCCTCTGCAATACCTCTACTACTCATAGACAGTCAAAGGCCTCTATCTAACCTTTGGTCTGCCCTCCGAGCCTCTTATTTCTTTGTGCAATTTTGATTGGGGTCCAGTGCAGCCACTTGTGTGAATTGGCCTCTTCACACACTCACTAACCTGTGATACAACTATGCAATCCTGAAGGAGATAAATCGTAATCATATATGAGTTTCCTTTATAGGAAAAATATTCATCCAACTGATAGTACATTTTCCCTCCTCTGATCTCAACTGGGTCTCTATCTGAACTGACATGCATGAGTTATCCATGAGTGAATATTCAGTTATCTGAAATACAATAGTTACATGCATGCAAGCATTAACTAATTGAACTCTCATTAATTTAACAAAAAGTTAAATTAATCTAACTACACTTGGTTCAGTTAACTGAGCCAACTAATTAAAACTCACACTTATCTCTTTAATTTATGGACAAATTCCTCAATTAATAGATAAATTGTTGCATGTCCTCACATAGAATTTAAGTTTAATTTTCCTTAACTAATTAACTAAAGATGAATTAATTAATTAATTTACAAATTGTTGTTAATATCAAATTCAAATCTTAATTCCTATTTTTAGTCTAGGGACTGACTAAAATAGGAATCCATCGTGAACTGCTAAAAACAAAATGCTATTTTTAGCACTTCCATTTTTCATTCCCTGTTGCCCAATCCAGCACTCGTACTCAAACTACTATTTTAGCAGTGCTATTTTTAGCACTTCTATTTTAGCATTTCTCATTGCCATTTTCAACACTCCCTCTCAACAAGAAAGGCCTCCCCTCAAACCTGATCTTGTACGTTCGGAATGTTTTGTATGCAACACTTCTACCAAGTGTGGTTGTTCCAGCAACTCTCGGAACAAAAAAACTCCGAAGTGACCTCTTTGTTGGGCTAGAAACATACATTGATGCTGAAGCTCTACCTGGTGCTAACAAGTGCCCCCTCTCTAACCTCTATGCTACTGCAACATCTCCATGCATCGCACACCATTGCACACCTCTGTGCCATCCTGCAATGGTGCAACACACTTGTGCCTCTCGCATTGTTGTAGCCTGCTATCTCTATGTTGTCCAGAGATTCCTACACTATAGCTCTCTCTATCACTCCATCTGCATCTGTCTCTACCCAATCAGTTAGTCTTGCTACTCCTCATCAGGGCTCTTGTAGAAAAATCGAATCAAAGAGGTTGGGTACCTCAAGGATCCTGCCCTTCCTCCTTGGGTTGATCACTCCACATCACCCCACCTCTTACCTAGAGGTATGGTTGTATGTGATCCCTTAGCCCACCTAGCTTGAAGTTTCCCCCTACTAAAGGTCTCTTCTTGAGTAGATGTCTCTACTCGATCTCCTCTCAGCTTCCCCTATTGTGGCTGCTCCACAACCTCCTAAAGCTGCTACACCAATCATGGCTCCTCCATAAGCATCTCAAACTTCTTCTGCCGCTACATGTTGAGAGGTAATATACTCTCCCTTTCAACTACCAAGTCTCCATCAGTTGCCTCACTACTCAAGGTTTTGCATACATCTTGAACCTCAAGACAGTACAAGTTCTTGACCTATGAAGCAATCTACTTCACTTGTTTAGTGATGATGTGTCTAAGGAAAACCTTTCCCTTACTGAAGACTACATCATAGCCTTTGTCTTCGAGCATCACGATCGACACCAAGTTTCTCTTCAGTCCTAGTACATACTTGACATTGGTCAAGGTAAGGTGAGCTCCATGCTCCCTCTAAAAGATAACCATATCTACACATGAGACACTTTACTTTTCATCATTACCCATCACTATGAGTATATGGAGATCTTTCTCCTCCAAAGTACTGAACAAACTCTTGTTACCGGTCATGTGGAAAGAAGCTCCACTGTCACAAAACCAACCACTTCCGACCATGGATGAAACCATGCATGCGAAGAGTGTGAAATCCAAATTGAACTATGAAACAAGTGCCTCATCTTTATATCCTTTCCCGGATCCCTTCTTGGATTTCCTTTGTGTACAATTTGTAGTAAAATGGCCCACCTCATAATAATGAAAGCATCACACTTTCAATTTCTGAAAATTCTTCTGAGCATCGGAAGAACTAGAATTAGAAATAGAAACATTCTCCTTCCCCTGCTTCATCTTACTCGCTAAGGCACATTTTTCTTCAGCCTCCATGGATGAAGAACCATCTCTGGTGCTTCTTCTTATCTCCTCCTACATCAAATCCGACCAAATTTGTTCCCAATATAACAGTTTCTCTCTTCCATTAACCAAGTCCTGGTAGCTATGCTAGCTCTTAGGAAGACCAAGTAGTGCAAGACTCACCATGTCATCATCATTTGTTACGATCCCTACACTTCCAAGCTCATCCCTTCATGAGGTGAGCTTGTTCAGATACATAGACATCGTGTCACCCTTTTCGCACTTGATCTTTCGAAGTTTGTCCTTTAGTGCTAGATTCCTCTGGTCACTGCTATTTTGATAAAGTTCTTTTAATGTTTTCCACATCAAAAATAGAGTCTCCCTCCCATTGAGGCTTGAGACAATGTGATCTCGAACTCCCTCCGAGAGGATTCTCCTTGCTCTAGCCACACACTTTTTCCATTCCACCAGTTGAGTAGCATCAGTTGGCTTCTGGACTTCATGATCAATGAAGTCCTTTAGATTGTTATCTTCTAATACTGCCTCCATGTGATCCTTTTGTTAGCGCTCAAATCTACCTTAGGCTGAAATAAGGTAAGACTCAAGGCTACATCAAACCATGCTCAACCTCGTAGCTAGCCCTAGGAGGACAGGAGAGGGCTCTCTCCGGGTCAATCTCAGTGAAAGATAACCAACGAGGTCGAGATGACTGAATTGATGACTAATTTTAGGCTAGGTATGAAGTACAAGGACTTTGAAATTGATTTTTTGAGGTTTTGTTGAATTCAAGGGAAAGGCAATTTTGGGTGTAGGGATGAAACACAGCTTTTGCAGAGGTCTACTTGGGGCAAGATAGGAAATTGTTTTGATGCCTTTAAAGTGATTGAATGGATAGATCTGACTGGTGATAGGTTAAGGAGAGCAAGAAACCTTCAAGAATTCTCCCTAAACAGATGAAAACATGCAAAATTAAACAAATTTAAAGGCAGAGCATAGCAAATTTATGGATTCTACTTGAACAATTCATTTGTTCAATTGCAGAAGATTAAAGAAGGAAAGAGGGACACATAAACAACTTAAAAGTACTGAAGGAAACACACCATCAACACATAAATCCACATGAATCCCAAATACTGCTGCAAAACCTTAGTCTTTCCTTTGCCAAAAATGCAGATAAAATATGTACAATAGTGTATCACGCTATTCCCAAGAGTCCAACCCTGAAAATGACTAAGAAAATACATAATATAGGCAAGCCAACACATTCCCTTTCCTCTAGGGGTTGAGCTCATCATCCTAGGAGCCATTTCAACCAATTCTAAACAAAGCACTACAATCTAGGCAGTCAAAACAACTTGCCTCTATAAGCTAGGAAACCAATTCATTCATTAATTTTTTGCTATTTTGTGAATGAATCATCTAGAATAGGTAAAAGTGAGTCTAAAATAACATAAGGATTCATTAATTACATCAAGAGGAATGAAAAATCACATCACAAGTCAAAACTGGTCAAACTGGCTTCATTTGCTAAGCTGAGGATGAAAATTGTGCCAAAAAACCCTCTGCGCCGCGCGCCTGAGCCCTGTGCATTGCGTGCCTTTCCACCAATTTTTGGGGCTCTTCCCAACATCCAAATTGAGCTCAGGTTGGTTTGTTTGAAATCCCTGGATGTCTAATTTCTAACCCAAATGGAATTTTCCAATTTGGTGTCCATTTGACCCTCCAAAAGTGCATTCTCCTGGAAGTACTTCCTGCTGGTGCAAAAAGTGCCAGAAAGGTGATTTTCATGATGCTTTTAAGCCTTTTGGTCACCCAGAACTTCATGAAATGCTTTGGAAATGGCTGAGCAGGTATAATTCATCATGAAAAATCCAAAACTACAATCCATTTGTGATTTGGACCTCCCCATCTTATGGGTCGCACGCTGCGTGCTACGCGTTGAGCTAAAAAACTTGTTTTGCAAGCCAAAAATTTCAAAATGACAAAATTTTCTCCGAATTTGCTCAAATTCAAAGTGAAGATCCTCTATCATATCTTGTGGCCCGCCAATGAAGCCTTGGCCAAAATTTGGAGTGGATCGGGCTTTTTCCATCCCTTTAGCGCTTTGCTCAAACGCCTCTTTAGGATCTTCATTTTCGCTTTGCAAACATGCATGCGAGCCCAATAGTGAGTTTTCATATGACGAAGCATGTCTTTGTCTCTATTTGCCTTCACCAACAACTTCTTGAAATGAGTGTTTACCTAGATGATCATTGATTCTCGATCAATAGGTGTCAAATCACCGGGTCTCCTTCGGGCCAATTCTCGGTCTTCCTGGATCTTCCACAGCTCGTAAAGTGTATGCTCATCTTCCAGCGGTTTGTTGCGCTGCTCCAAGTAGTTGATCACCCACTTAGCCATCTGCAATTTCTTTTGCAGTGACTCATTCTCAGCCCTTTGCTCTCGGATGACCTCCTTTAGCTCCGAGTTAGGAGAGCTAGCATCAACATCAATGATACCCATGTCCTGACCTCCTAAAGGACCCTCATCAAACATGGGTCTCTTGCCCCTATCCCGAATCTCTACCTGTGCTGAAGACGGAGGTGAGACCCCTTCCACATGATTTGGAGATAATACTCACTGTGTTGATGATGTTAACGAGACCCCTTCAACCCTGGGTGGAGATAGTACTCGTGCAGATGCAAATAAGGCCGTATGGCCTCTCTGATATGTCACATATACTGGAGCATCGACATGCTCGGTCTCAGGAATTTCAAACTGCTGTGAAGGCTCTCCCTCATCATGAACTATCTCTGGAGGAGGCTGTAGCGCGGAAAAGTAATCACGGGAGATGAAATCCTCCCAAGCAATACCCTATTGTGCCAACTGATGCATCACTATGATTTTGATCAATGCATAATGATATATGCTCCTATGCTGATGTGCTGGGCTCTTCCTTTGTACTAAAGGCACCATCCTCTCTATGTTGCAACACATGAAAAACATAATGTTCATCATACGTACCCTTGTGAAATGCATCAACAAACGAACATGGTACGCATAGAAACGCGAGAATCTGCCCTCACAACTGAAATACCGAATGATGAGTTTCATCAATGGTGAAAACTCATCTTTTAGTATTCTGAAAGGAAAAGCTGCGCTCAAGTGTCTCATATACCCGGGCTTGATATATCGCTCATAGTAAAATCTGTCTAGCATATGGCATTTGCTCCATTCCTCCCCTACATTTGGTATCCCAGTGGCCTGAGCAATAGTCTCGGGTGACAAGGTGAAATTCACTCCGGCAAGGTTTACATGACCATCCTGTAAATTTAGAACAAATAAACAGACTAGTTATCGATGATGCTGAGTTTTTGAGATCATATCACAATATTGGAAACATGATTGGCGCCGAAAACAATCCATTCCAAGTGGGCAAGCTTACAATTGAGCCAAAGAAGTAGGCTCCTCCCTAACATCTGACCACTTTTGCCACCTTTGTGATACCTCTGTGTCGTATTTGGCACATTTACCTCTGGTGTAGAATCACTATCATACTCCTGCTCATATACTGACTCGGTCTCTGACATGTTCTTTAGAAACAAGATAGCTGGAATATATATATGCTGATATACAACTGTGTGCAAAATTGACTGTAGACTATTTCTTTTGCTCAAAAATGTTGTGACCAAGGGGACACAAATTTACAAGGGAATTGTTAGGAAAGGGAAAACATTAGGGAAATGGGGAACATGGAAATAAAACAAGGAATTTAGATAAGGGAAGGGACATGGAAATCTTGGATTTTTAGGGTTTTGGGATGAGGTAGGGATCATGTGTTTGTAATAGAAGTGAGGGATTAGGATTTGAGGGAGGATAGTGTAGGGTTTATGAGGGAATTATTGGGGAAAATAATGGTCAATATAGGGGATGGGAAATAAAAGGAAGTAGGAAAAAATGATAACCTTGGTAACATTTAGTTTTTGAAACCCTTCAACAATTTTTGCATTCAAATTCTTACAGCAATTTAATGGACAAAGGAGGGTTTTTCCACTTGGTTTTCTAGGGAAAACATATCATAATCCTTTACATTAACCATTCAAAACCAAGAATAAGCCATGGATATAAGCCTACCTGTGAATTTGTGCTTGAGAGGAGGAATTTTAGTGTTTTTCCGGACCAGGTTTGGGCTTAAACCCCAGTGCGCCGCACGCCTCACACAACACGTTGCGCGCCTTTGATGCGCCGCGTGCATGCAAATTCTCACTGTGCTTTGTTGCCTGATGCGCCGCACGCCCAATCTGATGTGCCGCACACCCTGGAAATGCTCCAATTTGCATACAAACTCACAAGATTGCTTTAGAACGATTCTCTTCACTCTTGGAATATGGAATGGGTAGCAAATGATGTGAAATATCTTGATATAGACTCCCTTTTGATTTTTCTTGGTCCATAACCCATTTTCTTATGTTTTGTCGTTGACACTTTTTTGGAATTAATAGACTCTGACCTTTTTGGTTTCCTTCTTAACTTTAGTTGAAATAATGATTTTCTTTTATAATTTTTTGCAGGGATAGCTATTATATGCTCTGGCAAAGGAGACCAAGGCTGCGCTTGGGCATTTCAAGGATTGAAGTTTTTGAAAAAAATTTACAAAAATTAGATAACGACTTATCTTCAAAATAGAGTTTTGAAGAGAAGTCATACTTTATCTGTACAATGATGAAAATTATTGAAGTGACTATCTATCAAAGACATCCCTCTAGCCTGTTGGTCTTCTAAGAAGTTTCAAAACAAAATAGACTCAACCCTAGACCTAAGACCTAAAATTTTGAAATAATGACCTTTGAAGCTTTATGACTAGACCTGAACCAACAGTGCCATGCATGAGGGGAATGATTGACACAAACCATTCCGTCAGATTTATGGCATGCCTAACGAAATGCAACTGATCAAAATTGATGGGACACCTAAACATGAAATGCAGAAAGAGCTTTGATCTCTGACGGAGGGATAACTAGACCGACTCTAACATTGGCTCCAATGGGGATGGTAGCTCCTTGGAGATGCCAAGAACCGCAGATCTATGTAAGAGCTAGAAAGTGCCTTCATCCATTGGGCGATGGAGTCATTATTCCAACACAAAATCTTGAGAATTTGACTGAAAAACCAAAAACCCCTTTGACCAAACTAGACTCGAAACTAAAAGATTGAGACAACTGACTTGACAAGCTTAAACTAAATAACCTTCATTTCCAGAATTATAGCCTTCACCTCAGGCCTCAGACTGAAGATGATAAGTTAGTTTACATGTGCAATAGAACAAAAGTAAAATGATATGTACAATGATGATGAAATGAGCAGAAAATACTCAGAAGTAGTATCTCTTTAACAGTCGACCATTAATCGGCCCTCCAGGACATTCATCTCCATTCATTTCTTTGAGAAGGAAAGCATTTTGGCCACGATATGCTCCAACCTTGTAAGGACCCTTCCATAATTTTCAAATTTTCCATGCTTTCCCTTGCCTACATGTTGAGCATCCCACCTCAAAACTACCTCATCTAGCTGAAATGTGTCCGCTTTTGCTTTCCGGTCATAAATCTAATGATGCGCTCCTGCATCTTGCAAGTGTTTTGAAATACCTCCTCCCGTGTTTGCTGTAAATGAATCATCTGATTAATTCTTCTCTGCATAGGATCTTCCTCACTACCAGCTTCTTGAAGCAACTTGACTACTGGGACAGCGAGCGAAGTAGGAAAAACCGTGTCTGTTCCGTACACCAACTCGAAAGAGGACATGCCAATAGATTTTTTCTGACTCACCCTATCAGCCCATAGTGCATTTATCAACTTATTATGCCAGCCCTTTTTATTGATTTCCAACAATTTCTTAATGATATTGACCAGAGATTTATTAGATGACTCCGCCAATCCGTTTCCTTGAGGGTGGTATGCGGTTGAATGTCCCAAGCTAATATTGTACTTATAGCAAAAATCAACCATCCTTTTTGACTTAAATGCTACTGCATTATCTGTGATTAACTTACTTGGACATTGAAAACGTGACAAAATGTTGGTTTCAAGCAAAAAAAAAATTTCCGCGAGTAGGAATCGCTTCAATCCATTTTCTGAAGTAGTCTGTGGCTGTCAATATCCATCGATGATGTCCTGATGATGCCAGATGAATTTCCCCGATTAAATCCAATCCCCACTGCTGAAAAGGTGCGCTGGCTTCAATTGGTTGGAGAGGCAAAGGCTAGAGTTTCTATTTCCCTTCAAAAAATTGGCATTCGTGACAATTTTTAATAGCCTTATATACATCTGAAAATAATGAAGGCCAATAATATCCTGCCCTTAGAATCTTGTTTGCCATGGTCTTCCAGAACAGATGACCTCCACAGTCCCCTCTATGAAAGTCTTCCACAACTCTTTTGGCTTCTTCCTCTACCAAACAATTCAATAACATTCCACCAGGGTCTTTCCAAAACAATGTTGAATCTAGTATGCAGAATTTTGTAGCTTTCAATTTCAATGTTCTACTTTTGTTTCTAGGCATTCCGAGAGGTGAAGACAAATGCTGAAGTACATATAAAATGTCAGCGTACCAAGGAGAGGAAAGAAACATTTCAGATACCTGAACGGATGAATTCTCCTCATCTGCATCAGACATGGCAGCGATCAAATTTATGTCTAGAACTTGCAAATTCGTTTCAGCCATTAACTTGGCAAGTCCTTGACCTTTGATTAGCTTGGTGGGTTTAATCTCTACATCATACTCTAACAACGCAGCAATCCACTTACCCCATCTGCCTTCTGGATCTGCCTGTACTAAAATATCTTTAACTGCTGCATTAGGAACATAAGCTATAATATGGGAATGCAATATATACACACAGAAATATTTCAAGGCCTTTACAATCGCAAGTGCTTGCTTCTCAATGACGTTATATTTTGATGCTCCATCTCTTATAATTTGACTGAAAAAAGCAATGGGCTTTTCAACACCTTCCCTCTTCTGCATTAATACATCTGCCAAAGTGTGCTCAGAAGCAAATGAGAACAAAATAAAATCCTGCGTGTGGTCTGGGTTGATCAAAATAGGAGCTGAGGAAAGAGCTAACTTCACTAAATTAAATGATTTCACCGCCTCTTCGGTCCACTTTACCTGACTGTCTTTCTTCAGTATGCTTGTGATTTCTCTAAGATGCTCCACTAGATTTGGAATGAAGCGACGCAGAAAATTTAGTTTACCATTAAAGGACTGTATTTCTTTCTTGTTCCGGGGCTGTTCAATTTGCTGAATGGCTTCAACACGTGCAGGGTCAACATGGATGCCATCTTTAGATATGATGTGGCCAAGAAGTTTTCCCTAATCCATGGCAAAAAGACTCTTTTTCGGATTCAGCGAAATGCCATATTTTTTGCACTTTTGGAAGACAATTTTCAAATGATACAAATGTTCCTCATCAGAATTTGAAACATAGTTAAGTCATCAAGATAAACAACTAAAAATACATCTTTTTCATTGACAAAAGCCATGTCCATTGCACACTGAAAGGTGGCTCCTGCATTTTTCAAACCAAACGGCATCTTTGTATAATGAAATGTTCCCCATGGAGTGGTGAACGTTGTCTTGTCACGGTCATCTTCATGCACTAGAATTTGATTGTATCCTAAATAGCCGTCGAGTAGTGACATCCTTTATGCTCCAACTACTCGCTGCAATATATGGTCCATTTTGGGCAACGGATAATTGTCTTTTAAGGATATCTTATTCAAATTTCTGAAGTCGATACATAAACAGATCTCACCTGTTTTCTTTCTTACGGGCACCAAGTTTGATATACAATCTGAAAACCGGATAGGCACAATAATTCCTGAATTATACAATTTGTTTACCTCTTTTTCAATTGATGGTAGCAGCTTCGATTTGATTCTCCTCAACTTTTGACGAAAAGGCTTCTGATATGACTTAATAGGAAAAGTATGCTGAATGATATTTGTGTCGTATGTTTTTAAATATGAGTAATCCCATGCAAGAACATCAGAAAATAAAGACAACAATTTCACATATTCTGCTTTTATCTTTGGTGACAATGACTTTGATAGCTTTACCATCTTGGGATTCTCAGCTGTCCCAATGTTTACCTCTTCAACACCTTTTTCAGTTGGTCTCAATGTCGGTTTTTGGGCCACATTGTCTTGGTCAAATAGCTCCTCTAAAGGAATCAATCCCTTAGGAATAATGTTATCTTTAAGTTGCAGCACTTCCATTTGATTTACTTGTATATTATCACTACCATCATCATTTTCCGTCTCTATGGAGGTATCTTTGAACTTACTCTTATTTTGCAAAAACTAATTAATTTCTTCATCATCTTGAAAGAGTTGCCAACATCGCTAATTATCTGGAATGGTGGGACAGTGTTTCACATGAATCTCAAACTTGTTGCTAGAATTCATCGGAATTTTTAAATTGCTTGCCGCCTTAGAAATTCCATCAACGACACCATTTTGTATGCGAGGCACATATGTCAATGTATGATCAGGAAATTGCTTTAAAATATCTAAGACTGCATTTCGATAAGCCCTGATGCGAGGATGCTTGGCCTGAAACTCACCCTTAACTTGCTTTATCACCAACTCGGAATCACCATAGACTGCAATCTTCTTTTCTTTCAGCTTTCTAAGAATCTTAAGGCCAGCAATGAGAGCCTCATATTCTGCTTCATTATTAAAACAGTCAAATGCTAGTTTATAGGAACACACTCTCACCTTGCTTGGAACTTTGTCTTGAGTGGAAAAGGGGCTTCGAATCCACACACCAATATTAACACCATCACTACCTACTGCGCCATCAAAATCCATGGTCCAAAGACCATCTTCATCCTCCTCCAAGTGCTGAAATTGTACTGGCTCTGATTTTTCTGTTTGCTGCCCATTTTCTTTAGCTTATTGCTCCAGGATAGTTTGCTTTTCTCTTCTTTCTTTATGCAGAACCTCTCTAAAATTCTCAGTGATCTCTGGTATATCTTCCACCTGAACTAACTGACTATCTAGCTCATTAAAACTATCAGCAAACAAAACAAACAATTCCAAATCTATATGTACATAATTTACAGGATGATTGATTGGCTTATCTTTGTTGGTTATCATGTATTTCATCTTTTGCTCTCGATATAGCTTTCTCATTTGACCGAAGACTGGAATTGTTGCATAAGAGAAATCCAACTGTAGAGTACCCTTTAACTTAGGCCCCCAAGATCTTGATAGTAACATACCAAAACATGGACGAATGTCCGCCACAACCACATCCATCAAGACATTCTTGCTGGAATTTGGTCTAAGCTAACAACCAAATCTTTGATGAGCTCGATACATCTCACACGGCTGGAATCAAATGAATACAAATCATGATATTTCCTTGTAATGTCTAACCCCATCTTCTCCATGATCGCCTTTAGCATCAAATTGTGCAAAGCACCTGAATCGAACATAGCATTGTGCAAAACATATTCATGCAATCTCAAACTGATATAAAAGGGAGGAACATCACTATTAGGGGACTCACAATCCAATGCTAGCCCAAAAATCAATTCTGACTGATCATCTTCAACATTCACCGTGTCAAACATGGGATCAAAATTTAGAATTTTAGAGACTTGACCTCGGTAGCTATTGTTTTTCATGATTTCAGTAAAAGGAATAGATACTTTTAATTTGGAAATTTCATTTTCCAAACTAAAGGTTGAAACTTTTTCGACTTCTTTGACTGGAACTTCTTTCTTATCCTTGATTATACTTGCCCGATTTTTCCTTTCTGCTAATGATATCTTGCTAGTTGTGGAATCAATTGTCTCCTTTCCTTTCTTCTGTGGAATCGGTGAATCCGTCTTTGGTGCTATAGCTTCTTTTCTTTTTTGAATTGGATTGATGGGCACATCTCGGTTTCTCAATGAATACTGCTTCTGTTGAGTGGACAAGGCATTCAAATATCCTCCTTGGTAATCATCTAAATCCGCATCATTACCTAAGATAAAATCTTCATCTTGCTGGGCGCCTGAACATTCTCCATACTCTTCTTCTTCAGTGATGTAAATGGGTAGATCATCAGGAGTAAAGAAGTGATTTTGGTCCCCCACTACATCAGCATCGTCATCTGAATCTTGACTCACAAAATTCTGCAAAAGAGGAGTCTTGATCTGTTGATGGGCTGCCGACTCTTGTGCTCTTTTTTCACGCTGCTTAATTCTGAACTGAGGTTGTTGCTGGCCACGGTAATTTCGATTAAGAATTTGTGGTTCTAATTTGTCAAGGTTCATTCTTTTGAACATTTTTTCCATCTCACGAAGCCAAGGTGGTTCTGATGTAGATTCTTCCTTTATAGTCACTCTTTTCTTTGCTTTCAACCGTGCTCTCTTGTCATTCAGATTCGCTTCAACATTAACAACAATCTTTTGCATATCTTCTAAAGTAGGCAGATCTCTGTCCTGTAATTAATAAGCCATCTCCGAATCAAAACCATCCGAGAATTTAAGAAGAGTTGATTTTCTAGATGGTTTTAAATCATCCGGAATAGCATTATAAACTGTATTAAACCTGATAATGTAGTCTTGAACAGACTCACCATGATTGCGTTTAATATTATTGTACTCGGTATTGATATGAAGCAGATCTTTTCTGAGTTCCCAATGACCTAGAAACTGTTTATGAAGTTCAGCCAACGTAGGTATACTTTTGGCTCCCAAGCCTCTCAACCATTCTCTTACCTCTCCTCCGAATGTTTGCACAAACAATTGCATATTTACATCCTCTTCATCAATCTCATATAAATCACAAAAATTTTCCATTTTGTCTATGTGCTGCTGAGCGGACACAATTTGAAGAGTGCCATCAAATATAGGAATCTTACTCTGATAATCCGCGGGCATATCATGCAATTGCTGAAGTAAAGCAAGAGGTGCGAAACGAGCAACCATTACTCTAGGTGGATATAGTCTAGGGGTTATTGGTGGTGTGGGTGTAGTTGCCGTATGAGGAGTATACGGAGGTGTATGCAGAGGAGAAGCGATGTGGGATGAAGGAGGAGAATTGGCTATAGATTCTGAATAGGTAATTATAGGTTGCACAGGAATGGTGGGAATCAAAGGCGGTTCAGTAGGAATTCTAGAGGTGGATGACGTGACAGTAGATCCAATATTTACAGATACAGCTTCTAAGAAATAAGCAAGATTTGCAGCTTGGATGTCGGTCTGAAGGTGCCTCAAAATAAAATTGTCAATTAATTTATTGTGTTTTTCAAATTCAAGAGTTTTAGCAAAATCAGGATTTGGAACTATAGAATCAAGAGCATATTCAGACTTGGTTTTAAACAATGACAATTCAAACTTTTCATCAAAAGCAAGTTCTTCAAGGTATTCAAAAATTGTAGGACATGAATGAGATTTAACCACGGGAGTCGCCGAGCTTTCTTGACGTAAGATTTTTCGAATCAAGTTTGGATTTTCGTAAGTAGGAGGTCGATTCAGATCTGGATTAGCTCTTGTATGTATTTTTGAAGCCAGTGTGTTTATCAGAAGATCAAAAGAATTAAAATAATTCAGCCAATCGTTTTCTAGACTCAATCATCCAAAGGTCTAGAATGAACAAATGTAGTGGGGTGATTTTCAAATCAAGTATTCACAAGCTAACCAGAGATCGACTGAAGCAACATTTATCTACTTCCGCTTATGCATAGAAAGAGCGTTTCGAAAGATACCTGGCGTGACTCCAGACTCCATCTAAGACTTGTGAAACAAACTCATCAGCAAGAAAACCATTGAGATTTCTTCCCCAGTATGGTCGCCACTATGTTAGCGCTCAAATCTACCTTAGGCTGAAATAAGGTAAGACTCAAGGCTACATCAAACCACGCTCAGCCTCGTACCTAGCCCTACGAGAATAGGAGAGGGCTCTCTCTGGGTCAATCTCGGCGAAAGATAATCAACGAGGTCGAGATGACTGAATTGATGACTAATTTTAGGCTAGGTATGAAGTACAAGGACTTTGAAATTGATTTTTTGAGGTTTTGTTGAATTCAAGGGAAAGGCAATTTTGGGTGCAGGGATGAAACACAACTTTTGCAGAGGTCTACTTGGGGCAAGATAGGCGATTGTTTTGATGCCTTTAAAGTGATTGAAAGGATAGATATGACTGGTGAGAGGTCAAGGAGAGCAAGAAACCTTCAAGGATTCTCCTTAAACAGGTGAAAACATGGAAAATTGAACAAATTTAAAGGCAGAGCATAGCAAATTTATGGATTCTACCTTAACACTTCATTTGTTCAATTGCAGAAGATTAAAGAAGGAAAGTGGGACACGTAAATAACTTATAAGTACTAAAGGAAACAAACCATCAACACATAAAGCCACATGAATCCCAAATAGTGTTGCGAAACCCTGGTCTTTCCTTTGCCAAAAATGCAGATAAAATATGTACAATAGTTTATCAAGCTATTCCCAAGAGTTCAACGCTGAAAATGACTAAGAAAATACATAATATAGGAAAGCCAACACATTCCCTTTCCTCTATGGGTCGAGCTCATCATCCTAGGAGCTGTTTCAACCAATTCTAAACAAAGGACTACAATCTAGGCAGTCAAAACAACTTGCCTCTATAAGCTAGGAAACCAATTCATTCATTAAATTTTTGCTATTTTGTGAATGAATCATCTAGAATAGGTAAAAGTGAGTCTAAAATAACATAAGGTTTCATTAATTACATCAAGAGGAATGAAAAACCACATCACAAGTCAAAACTGGTCAAACTGGTTTCATTTGCTGAGCTGAGGATGAAAATTGTGCCAAAAAACCATGTGCGCCGCGCGCCTGATCCCTGTGCGTTGCGCGCCTTTCCACCTGTTTTTACGGCACTTCCCAACATCCAAATTGAGCTCAGGTTGGTTTGCTCGAAATCCCTGGATGTCTACTTTCTAACCCAAGTGGAATTTTCCAATTTGGTGTCCATTTGACCCTCCAAAAGTGCATTCTCCCGGAAGTACTTCATGCTGGTGCAAAAAGTGGCAGAAAGGTGATTTTCATGATGCATTTAAGCCTTTTGGTCACCCAGAACTTCATGAAATTCTTTGGCAATGGCTGAGCAGGTATAATTCATCATGACAAATCAAAAACTACAAGCCATTTGTGATTTGGACCTCCCCATCTTATGGGTTGCGCGCTACGCGTTGAGCCAAAAAACCTGTTTTGCAAGTCAAAAATTTCAAAATGACAAAATTTTCTCCAAATTTGCTCAAATTCAGAGTGAAGATCCTCTATCATTTGTTGTGCCCCGCCAGTGAAGCCTCGACCAAAATTTGGAGTGGATCGGGCTTTTTCCATTGCTTTAGCGCTTTGCTCAAACGCCTCTTTAGGATCTTCATTTTCGCTTTGCAAACATGCATGCGAGCCCAATAGTGATTTTTCATATGACGAAGCATGTCTTTGTCTCTGTTTTCCTTCGCCAACAACTTCTCCAAATGAGTGTTTACCCGGATGAGCATTGATTCTCGATCAATATGTGCCAAATCAACGGGTCTCCTTTGGGCCAATTCTCAGTCTTCATGGATCTTCCGCAGCTCATAAAGTGTATGCTCATCTTCCAGCTGTATGTTGCATTGCTCCAAGTAGTTGATCACCCACTTAGCCATCTCCAATTTCTTTTGCAGCGACTCATTCTCGGCCCTTTGCTCTCGGATGATCTCCTTTAACTATGAGTTAGCAGAGCTAGCATCAACATCAATGATACCCATGTCCTGACCTCCTAAAGGACCCTCATCAAACATAGGCCTCTTGCCCCTATCCTGAATCTGTACCAGTTCTGAAGATGGAGGCAAGAGCCCTTCCACGTGATGTGGAGATAATACTCGTTGTGTTGATGATGTTAACGAGACCCCTTCTACCCCGGGTGGAGATAGTACTCGTCGTGCAGATGCAAATAAGGCCCTATGGCCTCTCTGATATGTCACATATACTGGAGCATCATCATGCTCGGTCTCAGGAATGTCAAACTACTGTGAAGGCTCTCCGTCATCATGAACTATCTCTGGAGGAGGCTATAGCACAGAAAAGTAATCACGGGAGATGAAATCCTCCCAAGAAATACCCTGTTGTGCCAACTGATGCATCACTATGATTTTGATCAATGCATAATGATATATGCTCCTATGCTGATGTGTTGGGCTGTTCCATTGTACTAAAGGCACCATCCTCTCTATGTTGCGACACATGAAAAGTAGAATGTTCATCATACGTACCCTTGTGAAATGCATCAACAAACGAACATGGTATGCATAGAGACGCGAGAATCTGCCCTCACAACTGAAATACCGAATGATGAGTTTCATCAATGGTGAAGACTCATCTTTCAGGAATCTGAAAGGAAAAGCTACACTAAAGTGTCTCATATACCTGGGCTTGATATATGGCTCATAGTAAAATCTGTCTAGCATCTGGCGTTTGCTCCATTCCTCCCCTACATTTGGTATCCCGATGGCCTGAGCAATAGTCTCGGGTGACAAGGTGAAATTCACTCCGGCAAGGTTTACATGACCATCCTATAAATTTAGAACAAATAAACGGACAAGTTCCCGATGATGCTGAGTTTTGAGATCATCTCACAATATTGGAAACATGATTGGCGTCGAAAACAATGCATTGCAAGTGGGCAAGCTTGTAATTGAGCCAAAGAAGTAGGCTTCTCCCTAACATGCTGACCACTTTTGCCACCTTTTTTATACCTCCGTGGCACATTTGGCACATTTACCTCCAGTGTAGAATCACCATCATACTCCTACTCATATACTGACTCGGTCTCTGACATGTTCTTTAGAGACAAGATAGCTATAATATATATATGCTGATATACAACTGTGTGCAAAATTGAGTGCAAATGGGGAACATGGAAATAAAACAAGGAATTTAGAGAATGGAAGGGACATGGAAATCTTGGATTTTTAGGGTTTTGGGATGAGGTAGGGATCATGTGTTTGTAATAGAAGTGAGGGATTAGGATTTGAGGGAGGATAGTGTAGGGTTTATGAGGGAATAATTGGGGAAAATAATGGTGAATATAGGGGATGGGAAACAAAAGGAAGTAGGAAAAAATGATAACCTTGGTAACATTTAGTTTTTGAAACCCTTCAACAATTTTTGCATTCAAATTCTTACAACAATTTAATGGACAAATGAGGGTTTTTCCACTTGGTTTTCTAGGGCAAACATATCATAATCCTTTACATTAACTGTTCAGAACCAAGAATAAGCCATGGATATAAGCCTACCTATGAATTTGTGCTTGAGAGGAGGAGTTTTAGTGTCTTTCTGGACCAAGTTTGGGCTTAAACCCCAGTGCGTCGTGCGCCTCACCTGATGCGTTGCGCACCTCTGATGCGCCGCGCGCGTGCAAATACTCACTGTGCTTTGTTGCATGATGCGCTGTGCGCCCAACCTGATGCGTCGTGCGCCCTGGAAATGCTCCAATTTGCATACAAACTCACAAGATTGCTTTGGAATGATGTTCTTCACTGTTGGAATGTGGAATGGGTTGAAAATGATGTGAAATATCTTCATATAGACTCCCTTTTGATTTTGCTTGGTCCATAACCCATTTTCTTATGTTTTGTCGTTGACACTTTTTTGGAATTAATAGACTCTGACCTTTTTGGTTTCCTTCTTAACTTTAGTTGAAATAATGATTTTCTTTGATAATTTTTTGCAGGGATAGCTATGATATGCTCTGGCAAAGGAGACCAAGGTTACACTTGGGTGTTTCAAGGATTGAAGTTTCTGAAATTTTTTTACAAAAATGAGATAACGACTTATCTTCAAAACAGAGTTTTGAAGAGAAGTCATACTTTATCTGTACAATGATGAAAATTATTGAAGTGACTATCTATCAAAGACATCCCTCTGGCCTGCTGGTCTTCTGAGACTTTTCAAAACAAAATTGACTCAACCCTAGACTTAAGACCTAAAATTTTGAAATAATGACCTTTGAAGATTTATGACTAGACTTGAACCAGCAGTGCCATGCATGAGGGGAATGAGTGACACAAACCATTCCGTCAGAGTTATGGCATGCCTAATGAAATGCAACTGATCAAAACTGATGGGACACCTAAACGTGAAATGCAGAAAGAGCTTTGATCTCTGACGGAGGGATAACTAGACCGACTCTAACACCTTCCAAGATATATAATTCGAACTGCCATCAAGGGCATATTCGAGACTCAAACCACTGAACGCCATCAGTGAAATACATGTGATAAGAAATCAATTCAATATTCAGAAACCATAAATTTCAACTTCTCCCACCTGTAGATCACCTGACAATGCAATATATTATAGCAAAATACTTGATCTATATCTACAATCAATTTAGCGGAAGCTTCATTGAACATGAGCAACATTAATAACAACACATATAACTGATATGGAGAAATAAAACACACATAACAAAAAAGATACAACCCAAGGAAAGCCTCAACCTAAAACCCTAACTCTGTATTATCATACAAGTGGAAATATAGCTAATATTACAAAAAGAATCAGCTCAAAAGCTATCCTTCTCTCTCTTCAATACCTCTGCTACTCATAGATAGTCAAAGGCCTCGATCTAACCTCTGGTTTGCCCTCCAAATCTCCTATTTTTTTGCGCAATTCAGTTTGGGGTCCAGTACAACCACTTGTGTGAATTGGCCTCTTCACACACTCACTAACCTTTGATCCAGCTACGTAGTCCTGAAGAAGATAAATCCTCATCATGGATGAGCTTCCTTTATAGGAAAAATATTCATCCAACTGATAGTACATTGTCCCTCCTCTGACCTCAACTAGGTCTCTATCTGAATTGACTTGCATGAGTTATCCATGAGTGAATACTCAGTTATCTGAAATATGATAGTTACATGAAAGCATTAACTAACTGAATTTTCATTAATTTAACAAACTGTTAAATTAATCTAACTGGACTTGACTTAGTTAACTGAGCCAACTAATTACAACTCATCCTTATCTCTTTAATTGATGGACAAATTCCTTAATTAATAGATAAGTTGTTGCATGTACTCACATAGAATTCAAGTTTGATTTTCCTTAACTAATTAACTCAAGATGAATTGATTAATTAATTTACAAATTGTTGTTAACATCAAATTCGAATTTTACTTCCTATTTCTAGTCGAGGGACTGACTAAGATAGCAATCCATCCTGAACTGATAAAAATAGAATGCTATTTTTAATATTTCCATTTTTCATTCCCTGTTGCCCAATCCAACACTGGTACTCAAACTGTTAATTTTAGCATTTCTTGTTGCCATTTTCAACATATTGTATACCCATACCGAGGATAATCTTCATACTCCTTGTCTAGATAGAACTAAAAAAAATAACTTTTGTAAAACACTCCATTCTTAGGGGGTGAAGAGCCACCAAATGGAAGATCAATGCTTTGCCAAACCTTATCAGGATTATTGCAAACTTAAAATTTAGACTCAATTCTATCATACATATGCTTTGAACAAGCTAGTCATATCTTCTATTGCTTACATTTTCCATTAATGAAAAGAATCCCCACTCTCCAATTCGTATTGGCCCTATCATTTTAAAGACATTTGTAAATGGAATCATTGCAAAATAGTTGTGTGTATGGGAGAATTATGTTGGTAAGTATACAACCACCATTGATTCAACAATAGACTCTACTCTTTATCTTGAATCTATGAATCAAGAATCAAAATGAGATATGTGCCCATTCTGATTAAGTTATTCAGCAACAAAAGAATTGTTTTCATTATTGAGGAAACAAACCATCAATCCAAATTTCTTTGTATAGACATGATTGCAACCCAATAAGAAAGATGGGTTTTTCAAAACCTTCTTTCATTTCTGACAAACAATGCTAAACTTTATCACAACCGATAAAGAGATCCAGAGGAAGACAATTTCAAGAATTTCGAATACAAGAAACCTCTAAATAGTTGGATCCATGATCAAACAATCAAACCACATAACATAAAAAAACACATTTGATATCAACAAACAATTTAATGTTGAATAAAATTAAAGGTAACATACATACATAATTTACCATCTACACATACATAAAAACTTCACGTATACACATTTTATAAAATCAAATGAGCGATCAGAACATTATTACAACAGTGAACAAAATTCCACAATTTTTTAAACCTTATCTCTCTAATCCAATATTATTAATGTTAGTAAACCTATAATTATGTTTATGTCTATGTTTAATATTGATGTTATAATGTTTCTATTAATATATTTTTAATATCAATATCAATTTTTTATTTTCATTATAAATATTAACATTAAACCGGTTTTTGTAATGTTAAAAAACCTATACTTCAAAACCTCTTTTTATAAATTAACACAATGCTCCATCAACCAAATGATATGAAATTACCAATTATTTTAATCTTAACATCACTGAACCTAAATAAACCTAAATAAACGTATTGTTCTTAAGTGTAATGCTTAGTAAAAATATTTACATAAAAAAAATATTCACATTAATGTATAGATGCAAATATAATGTTACATAGATTTCTATGTTTAACTCTAATATAATAATAATAATAATAATTAATGTTAAAGGAGATATTGATGTTAATAGCTTCTCAATAAGGTGAATGCCCAGGTTTGGTGTATGAAGAAATTAATTGGTGATTACCAATACATTGAAATCATACCTCATTGATAGCTTCTCAATAAGGTGAATGCCCAGGTTTGGTGTATGAAGAGATTAATTGGAACAACATAGAATTTATTAAGTGAAAAATAAAAAAAAATAACCAAAAATAATCACATATTAAAATCTGCACACAATTTATCTTGGGAAAACCCCAACCTTGCAGACAAACCCAACACAATGAAATTTCATTAGCCTTGGGAAAAAACCTATCCAACCCCACCAAGTGATCCTTCACCACTCACCTCCCTAGGTCTTCCCAACCTATTATAGGCTACATTACATGCAGTACCATGGGTACAATATACCATGTGCTGAAAACCACCATTGTTTAACTTGGTCAATTTTAACTCTATCTCCTAGTCAATTTTACCTAACATCTCCACCTTAAACATGACTTTGGGTTGCTTAACTAAATCCAGCTAACCAGGCCAAGTGAGTCAGCCCAATCCTATTGAATTTGGCCATTAACCCCCTCAAAGTTTATACAAGAACACGTGTTAATCTAAAATCCCCCTGATCACCTAGGTTTAACCCAAAGTTTACCGGTGATTACCTAAGGGTACACATGGCTTACCATGTCTTATAGTTATATGCCGATTTACATACAAAAAATTGACTGCGTCATAATAATACATATTTTTAAAGGTTTTTAATATGGTTTCTCATCCAACTTCCATCCTCTCTCCATGCATGCTCTGTGCAATTAGGGTTGTGAGAACTTTTGGCCAGGAGCATGCTTTCTTTGGCAAGTAGCAATACTCAAATCTTCCATTTACGACTTCCATCTATGGTGGCCCTACTAACGTAACCCTAATGCGTAAATCAAAACACTATTGTTTACGTTCTCCCTTGCATCCATCATGACCATAAAACCATGCTATAAGAACCAGATCCAATGGAAAGCTATATTGTCCCTATACCTACTACTATACAGTTTCAGCTTAATGTCAATGAGGACATGTTCCTATTCTTCTCCAATCATGAGTACAATCTCCTCGATCTTAAAAATTGGTGCAACCTAACAACCAATGTCCTCATCCTTTCCAACGTCATCCTTATTCTTCCATAACATGTCATTTTTAGATAGACATGTAATATTTAGATAGAGGCGAGCAACCACAACTCCAAATATTGAAATTCCTTAGCTATATTAAATTTTCCATCTTCGACGAATTATAATTACTGAGCTATATTAAATTTTCCATCATCGATGAAATATTCACTATGGATCTCACCCAATCATGAGCTTCCACATCTTCATATTTGATGTCATTAGGTTGTAGCACAGTTTGTCGCCGACTTCCCATCCATTCTAGCACACACATATTCACCTCATCATCGTCACGTTGTGCACATGGGTTGATGAGTGCTACTTGCATCATCCAACTCTCCTTGCATGAAAACTACCAAATCAAGACCTTAACCACATTCTTCCTAGTAGCTTTGGTGTTGACCAATGGATTGCCTATTCCATTTCACTTCACATCAAGTCCTTCTTAGTGTATTTTCTCACTCCACCTCTAGTAAAAAATCATCGAACACATAATTTCTCACGTATCCATATAAAACAATTCCAACAACTCACCATGGGCATAGCAATCCCAAATCCATTCTACCAAAAAAGGTAATTTTTCACATGAAAATTCCAAGAGTAGAATGACAACAAGTTTGAGTTGGGCATGTTTCTAAGGTAAGAACACCCTAAGTTTCTTTAATCACCCATATTTGTACATGCATAACCAATCTTCCATGGATGCTTGATCGAATATCACTACTTTAATTTGTCATAAGAAAAACCCTTTTCTCTTGATATCATTCCCAACCAGCATTCATTGCTACTCCACTCTAATTCTATAATTTTTGTATTTCTATCGCAGTTGCACTATACAATCTTGATCAATTCTTCAAACAATACATGTTTTGCTTGATCTCTTAGCTAATATGGACTACAACCACATAAAATACTACATTAATCATGTGGCCACCTTAGCTACTGCACCTATGCCTGCACCTCTCCAACACTTCACAAGAAAGATTTTCATCTATATCTATGAACCAACTTAGTATAGATTTCTCCCATCAGACTAAATAAACCATTCCCAAAAGATTCATCTCTCTGAAGCAAATATCAAGCTCTGATTCTATACAGAAACATAAAATTTAATAAGATAAAAATGATAGAAATTATGTTAAATTTTTTAATTCTTCAATGTTGTACCAATTTCATTATCCCAATTTATCTCTTCATTAACAATGTATCTAATTTATTACCAATATAATCAATCATAAACGTAACTAAAGAAAGAACAATATATGTAGTTATAGAGAAGACAACAACACAACCATAAGAGACAGTAGATTGGTCAAAGACTAGGGGAAAATCCCACTAGGGGGAGACGCTTTGAAATGTTCTTCTATAGTAGATCATCATAAAAATATTTTAGCAAAGAGTACACTTAGCCCAATACATATAACTTGCAGTGCATAACAATCAAACAGATCTATAGATGTGTTATAATAGTAGAGAAACCCAGATCTAGAAAACCCCTAAAGCCAACTAATGTCAAGATGTTGAAACCTTAGATATGAGCTGGGTCGCCCTCAACAACACTATCTTTGAGTGATTGAAGCTTATGGATTTCCCTCATGAATACAGTGTGCAAATGACTGTAACTCCAGATTCACACCTAGGAGGTCTCTATGTGTGTGACTCTAGCACCGAATTCCAAAGACCCAAAGTCACTCCCTTATTGAGCTGTGTGAGTGACAAGAAAGCCAAAGTCACACCCTAGATGAGTTGTGTGAGTGACTGTAATGACATCATCAATCTCAGGTCTACATGGTGTGAACTACTGGGGATCAGATCCTTGCGATCTGCTTGTGAACCCAAATTTTCTCTCTCAAAACTATCTCTAAGCGACCAGAGAGACAAAGTCGCTTTGTTGCCTACTTTGTGCATGTAACTGAGGAATAAAAAATTATGTTTCGTGCCAACGACCGAGATCCAAAAAATCCTAACCTAGAGTGAACCTTTCGCCTATAATTTCAAACCCTGTTCGAACACATTCTAATGTAGGTGTGTGAGCCAAGACAAAATAGAAGAATGTAAATATGATGATAATGTGATAAAATGAAATTGAGTTCGCTTACTTTTATAGGTTTTCATGAGGGCTAAATTGCGATTAACATTGACCCAAGTAATTACTCATGTGGTTAGCACCAACCCATTCTATAATGTAGGCATGAATAAAATAATTCAAAACCTAATTTCTGTTTAACCGAATTAGGTGATCTTTAGGTCATTTTTGGTCTTCTCAAAAAAGAATAATTTAATGCAGATATTATCTTGATCATATTATTTTTCCAATATGGGATTTGACCCTAGTTCCAAAGATTAACACACCCTCTCAACTAGAAAGAATTCCATCTTTCAATATCTGTCAGTTGATCAACTTGTCAAGACTGTCTCTTCTTAACTCTATCAGCTGAAACTTTCTCAAAACTAGAAAAAGAATCAGGGAGAAATAACTTCCACCCTTCTATAATAATATGATAACTCAACATAGAGTGGAGTAAACCCTTAACCCTAGAATATCATCACAGTGCTTTACCCTCAACCCAAAATCCTACTACTTGCTGGTCTTCTGAGTAGTGGATCTTAGAAGTCATGTGGTAGAACACTTGCATCATAATCATCTTGGGTTATACACACCAAGCGCCCTCTCTACTCACTGGCAAAATAAGGAGTAAAATTCCCAACAAGCCCTACTTGTGGGTATGATGCCAACTGGAGTATACTCGAAAAAGACTAGACATGGGAGTAAACCCTCAACCCTATGGCTAAAAAATAGGGTATTTCACTATTGTCCATAGTCCCCTTAACCCCAAGAGCCCCTTTTCCCTTAATTCCTCACCTTGGGATCTTAAACAGGGGGGAATATTTGGCTCAGTGTTCTTGATCAACGATGCCCCTTATCTGGAGGGGCCACATCAATTAGTCCAAGCTTGTCTCTGAAGATCAAGAACTTTCCTTTAGGTAGTGCCTTGGTGAGAATATCAACAATCTATTCATCTGTCAATATGTGATGGAGCTTGAAAACTCCTCTTTGTATCATGTCTTGAATGAAGTGATATCGAATCTCAATATGCTTTGACTTGTCATGAAATACATGACTATTTTCCAAGTGGATCCCACTCTTGTTGTCATTGTATATCAATTTAGTATCCAAGACTTGCTCAAGTAGCTCTCCAAAGAGATTTCTCAACCATACTTCTTCACAGCTAGAGATGCTAGCAATGATGTATTCTGCTTCAGCTATGCTCAATGCTACAAACTTTTGTTTCATGCTCATCCAGAATATCATGGCAGATCCAAGGCTAAAGCAACATCCAGATGTACTCTTTCTATTCATAATGTTTCTGGCCCAACCAACATCAGTGTATCCATGATGTTGAACATTTCCTATAGAATATCTCAGGCTAAGTGTAATTGACCCATGTAAATATCTCAATATTTGTCTCACTCCTATCAAATGTGTTTGGTGAGGCTCGATCATCAATTGAGTCAAAGTGTATACTCCATAGGATATGTCATTCCAAATATTTCCAACAAATTTATAATGTATTTTCCTTGTGAAAGGAAAATCTCAATAGACTTTTCCCACACTTCAAGGCCCAAAAAGTAATGCATGAGACCAAGGTATTTCATCTCAAAGTTTGAGTCTAGATTCATCTTAAATTCTATCAATAGAGACTCACTACTTATCAAAAAATAAATTGTTAATATATCAAACCAAAATCAATGGCATAACTTGTACAACCTTCAAGTAGAGGTTTGAATCAACATTGATTCTTTTAAATCCCATATTTACTAAGTAATACACATATACCAAGCTTCAAGAGCTTGTTTCAAGCCCCTTCTTCAACTTGCATACATGTGTTCATCAATCTTCCACCTTGAATGCTTATGATTGTTCAACATATACCTCTTCCTATAACATGCCATGAAGGAATACAATATTTGCATCCATTTGACACAAAGCCCATCTCTAACTTGCAATAAGGGAAAATATAAAACAGATGGTTGTATATTGAACTATGGAATCAAATATGTCATCATAATCTTCTCTCTTTTGCTAAGAGAAGCTTCAAGCCACGAACGTTGCTTTATATTTCTCGATGCTTCCATCAATTCCATGTTTCATTTTAAATAACCATTTTAAAGCCACAACACACTTCCCTTTCAGTCTAGGTACAATGCCCCATACATCGTTTTTCATAATTGATTCATATTCTTCAGCCATATCAACCTTCCAAACTTGTTCTTTTAATTCTTCTTCAAATGTGGATGGTTCGACATGAATCATAGTACTCATAGTAGCAACATATCCTTGATACCTGCATGGTTTTTTCCTTTCACTTAATGCTCTACGAATGGGGACATTTATTTTAGTATCCTGTAAAGTATATTGAAGTCAAAGTGGTATTTTCCTAGAGGTAGGATCACTTGAAGGAGGACCTAACAGATCCATAGGTTTTATGCAATCATCAACCATATCGGACTCAGGTGCTAATTGACCATTCAAAATATCCCAGTCATCATTCTCTTGCTTGGGATGATGCAAGCCTGGCCTGCAATACCCAGAATATTTCTGCACTTATGCATATAAAGCATGCACCTCAAATAATTGCCCAATAGTAGAAGTTATCTTTCTATTTATGGTTATGAAACCATTTCACAATTTCTGTATATGAAAGTTTACTCCTTCATGGAAAATTCATAACTTTAAAATCTTCAATCAAACCCAATGAAATAAATCATTCACTATTTAATGACAATGTCCAATTTTGGTTTCCTCAATCCCAAATTAAATTCAGACTAACATTATCATTTCTTTCCAATGGCTTGAGTCATCATGACAAACATATATATCGTTCATCAAAAGGTATTTGCAGCCTAATGTTTAAACTTCAAATCTGTCTACGAATAATCACCCACACACATACCTTGAATTCATGCTCAAGGAGGACTCAAGAATGCGCTCTTACCACACATCAATGGGATTTGTTTAATGTTAATACCAGCGTACAATCGCCCCAAATTAAATCGAGATCGAAACACGTGTTCCCACGGTTCTCTCCAACAGCTTCCCTTTCGGCTATACGCTACCTTGTTTACCATACGATGCTTCAATCCTTTTCTCAGCAATTACAACCCAATACTTCATAAATTACAACCGAATGCTTGGATTCGATTAATAAGTGTCCAATGCAATGTCACAAGTGGTTCTGCTTGTTTGATAAAAGCACTGCCATGAAAGCCTGTTACGCCAACTGAAATTGGTCACAGCATCCTTTTCTTGGAGTAATGGAAACTATAAGAGGAAGTAGAAGATGACAGCAACGCTCTTTTTAACTGGGATTACGCAATCTTTTGTTTAGCACCTAGAAACTCATTATAATCGTAATTTCTGTCTAACCAATCATCCATAGAGAGCTTCATAAGCCTTTCTCGATTGTCGCATACCAAATTGAGGCCTCATCTGAAGGAACTGGGCATTCCTTCAAACAGATACTCTGTGCATCAACAAGATTCAGAGGATTCTTGTGAAGCCCACTTTGATACGTCTAATCTTTATATCACATAAATCACACGCCCTTTCCATGCACATGGCACTACCTTCGAGCCTAATGCTAGAGTGTTCGCCTTGAGTTCTAAACTAGAGAATACGCTTTTGTTGGCCAGATCTTCAACGTTGATGGCCCTTACAATTTTCCAAAGGAATTACAGCCTTGGCTATTCAACCTATTCTCCACCACACTCTCTCACACTCTATGATTTTCAATGCCTTTGAGGCTTCATAATTTATAAAACTTAGCATGATCTAAAAATCCTAAAATAACTCAACTAAAAGCTCTAACTCTACATGCAATGCATACAAAAGTCTCTTGATGCTTTATTCCATCTTTTCTTGAAAAGCCTCCTTATCCCTTAATTACTTTGGAAACATCTAATTAATCACACTTAAAGGCCTAAATATTAAACTGATTTGTAACTTAGGAAAATAATTCTAGAAGTGCTTGACCCCCTATGTCTATTATTTACAATAATTTCCCTTGGGTTGAATGCTCCTGCATCAGACTCCCAAGGTAGAAAAATTTCATGATCTCCTGATCATGTGTTCAGATCAATGTCTGCCTGGATCCCATATCTTGTGTTGCAACTTTCCATTTGCCGCTGCTTCTGTTTGTTATTCTTCTCCAGGTCTCCACACTTTATGTTGCCTTGCTCCACTAGCTACACTCTCGCAATCTTATGCTTTCTTCCTTTTGCTGCTTCTCCTTTGTTCACTGTTGTTGGTCTCTTCCGGGATTCCTTCATCATCATCTGCCTCATCAGTTCAATTTCTTTGTCTAACATATTTTCCCCAGCATCTTCATTTAGACCTGTACTCACAAAGCAATTGTTAGAATAAAAAATATAAGGCTTCAGTGGCCCCATAGATTTTGCTGCTGCTAGTGTTGTCTCAGCTGCCACCATAAATGTCGCCCCACATGTTGCTCTAGCTGTCACTATGGATGTTGCTGCCTCCCAAACTTCCTGTCCCTCTGCAACATTCTTTTTCTCATCACCTGCAATTTCATTTGTAACTTTTTCCTTAGGTTCAAATGTCTCTAGCAACACTTCAGTATGCTACTCTGAGCTCCTTCCTGACTCCTTTATCCGCACATCAGTATGTTGTTTTGCATTCATCAAGAGACTGTTAGCTAGTCTCTCCTTCTTACCATCATCTGCTCCATGACTGTCATTCATGAAAACTCCCTTTTCTTGCTTCTTCAGTAAATTATCTTGCACATAAGTCCTCTGTCTCTCCAACTCTGTTATCTGAAGATCTAGTTTTCTATACAATTCAACAATTTCATTAGGAGTAGAACTTGGAAACTTCACATAATTTTCTATACCTTCAACAACTTTTGACTAATCATCAGCTGGTCCAACATTCTAATTAGACTTCTTTGTCTTCATTTTATCATCATCGATCTGAACAGCCTTCAGATTTAACTCTTCTTGGACAAATTCTAAAGCTTGTTCATCTCCATGTTCTGTACGTGCAAACATGCACAACTCATTAGTTTTTAAATCACAATATTTTTCAATCTTAACTGCTTCCTCCATTATTTCACCAATGGAAACCTCCTCTTCCAACTCAGTTGTTCTGAGTTCTTCCTGTCTCAACTGTTCATCCATCATCTGCTTAAGCTTCCTCAACTCCTCTGTTAACTGCATGTTTATCTGTAAATCTCTTTTTTGCTGTAGCCTCTGCCACTTCACTCTCTTCCTCATCAGTAAACCATGTCTCTGGTCTTTGAAATTTTCCCGTAACAAATCCATCAATAGCTCAAGATGAACTTCTATCTCATCTATCTCTTTCTCATACTCTTCCTGAGTCAACTGTTGTCTTATGCCATTCACCTTGGCATATTTCTTCTCTTTTCTATTGTGGCATCTTTCTGAACCTCTTCTCTCTCCTTTATGACTTTTAGTAGTCATCTCCTTCGCCATGAGTTCCTCACCTATGAGTTGCATGAAGCCTCTACCACAGCAACCTCTCTTGCTGCCACTTACCTCACCAATCCTTCCCTCCAGATCTGGTCTTTTGGTAATCATTGCTCCTCTGCTGGAACCTTTTGAGCATCCTCCAATTCTCATGTAGGCTTCTCTCATCTGTAACTTTAGTCAACCTCTGTTGAATCTTTAGGTTCTACCACATTCACTTAGAATCCCTTGCTGGACTCCTTTATCACTGTACTCTCTGCTACAATATTCATCAGTTCCAAAAATCTAACATTCATTCATCACATGCAATTAACTTAACTAAAAAAAACTGGAATCTTCCAACGGAGCTATTCCTGCTCTGATACCACCTGATGCAAGCTTGGCCTACAATACCCAGAATCTTTCTGCACTTATTCATATAAAGCATGCACCTCAAATAATTGCCCAATAGTAGAAGTTATCTTTCTATTTATGGTTATGAAACCATTTCACAATTTTTGTATATGAAAGTTTACTCCTTAATGGAAAATTCATAACTTTAAAATCTTCAATCAAACCCAATGAAATAAATCATTCACTATTTAATGACAATGTCCAATTTTGGTTTCCTCAATCCCAAATTAAATTCAGACTCACATTATCATTTCTTTCCAATGGCTTGAGTCATCATCACAAACATATATATCGTTCATCAAAAGGTATTTGCAGCCTAATGTTTAAACTTCAAATCTGTCTACGAATAATCACCCACGCACATACCTTGAATTCACACTCAAGGATGACTCAAGAATGCGCTCTTACCACACATCAATGGGATTTGTTTAATGTTAATACCAGCGTACAATCGCCCCAAATTAAGCCGAGTTCAAAACACGTGTTCCCACGGTTCTCTCGAATAGCTTCCCTTTCGGCTATACGCTACCTCGTTTACCATACGATGCTTCAAGCCTTTGCTCAGCAATTACAACCCGATACTTCATAAATTACAACCGAATGCTTCGATTTGATTAATAAGTGTCCAACACAATGTCACAAGCGGTTCTTCTTGTTTGATAAAAGCACTGCCATGAAAACCTGTTACGGCAACTGAAATTAGTCACAACATCCTTTTCTTGGAGTAATGGAAACTATAAGAGGAAGTAGCAGATGACATCAACGCTCTTTTTAAATGGGATTATACAATCCTTTGCTCAGCACCCAGAAACTCGTAATAATCGTAATTTCTGTCTAACCAATCATCCATAGAGAGCTTCATAAACCTTTCTGGATAGTCGTATACCCAATTGAGGCCTCATCTGAAGGAACTGGGCATTCCTTCAAACAGATACTTTGTGCATCAACAAGATTCATAGGATTCTTGTGAAGCCCACTTTGATACACCTAATATTTATATCACATAAATCCCACGCCCTTTCCATGCAGATGGCACTGCCTTCGAGCCTAACGCTGGAGAGTTCGCCTTGAATTCTAAACTAGAGAATACACTTTTGTTGGCCAGATTTCAACGTTCATGGCCCTTACAATTTGCCAGGGGAATTACAGCCTTGGCTGGTCAACCTATTCTCCACCACACTCTCTCACACTCTATGATTTTCAATGTCTTTGAGGCTTCATAATTTATAAAACTTAGCATGATCTAAAAATCCTAAAATCACTCAACTAAAATCTCTAACTCTACATGCAATGCATACAAAAGTCTCTTGATGCTTTATTCCATCTTTTCCTGAAAATCCTCCTTATCCCTTAATGATCCACATCCATTGCTTTTATGCCTAAAAGCTCTCCTTAGTTTCTGTGTTCCCATTTATTTACTTTGGAAACATCTAATTAATCACACTTAAAGGCCTAAATATTAAACTGACTTGTAACTTAGGAAAATAATTCTAGAAATGCTTGACCCGCTATGTCTATTATTTACAATAATTTCCCTTGGGATGAATGCTTCTGCATCCTGGGAGGAGGAGGTGGAGGAATATTTGTTAATCTACTAGGAGTTGCATCTTCATAAAATATTACGTTCCTACTAATTTTGACCTTCCTCTGACCACGAATATAATTTCTATATGCTTTAGAATTTTCACAATAACCCACAAATGTACCTTTTCTACCAGTGGCTTCAAGTTTTTTCCTTTTATCTTTCGACACATGAAAATATACTGGGTATCCAAATACACAAAGATGATTAATATCAGACTTAGTGCTTGTGAATATTTCTTTAGGAGTCTTGTTTTATAATTATTGATGAGGAACCCTATTTTTAACATATACAACAGTAGTTGTTGCTTCATCCCAAACAAAAATTTTCACCTTTTGATCATGTAGCACATCATGGGCATCTTCTAATATAGACCTGTTCTTTCTTTTGGCTAGACAATTATGTTCAGGAGTATATGGCACGATTGTTTCCTTCTTGATTGCATCTTTCGTGCAAAATGCTATGGATTCTTCTCACATGTATTCTCCTCCATTATCAGAGCTAAAGACTTTGATTCTCTTTCCTGATTGATTTTCGATCAAGGCTTCAAATTCCTTGAATGTTTCAAAGGTTTCATCCTTGTGCTAAAGATAATATATCCATGTCTTTCTTGAGAATTCATCGATAAATGTTAGGATATTCCAACACATAGGAAATACTTAAGTATAACCTGGTCTAGTGTAGAGTTATGTAAAGTGTGTTTCTTTACTATGTACTTTTGTAACTTACAATCCGAAGGTCATGATGTGTAGTGTTCCAATGGTTCATTCTCTCTTCGGTATTACCGACACTTGATTTATGGCTTAACACCTAATTGGTCCATGATCTCTATTTAAAGAGCATGGAGGGTCATTTGTAGGGTAACCATTCATGAGAGAAGCTTATGTAATTTTCATTCATTTATTAATAAATTGCCTACAGTGGCCACTTTGGTTCAGGCCATGGACTATTTCCCTCTTTGAGGGATTTAACCATGTTAAGAACACTGGTGTATTGATCTATGATCTTTTCATGATCAGTGTCCTTTGGTGTTTTATCTAAGGAACTTACCATGTAAATTTCTACATGGTATCAAAGCCAAGTTGAGGGCCGCATCCATTGGTGATCCAAATATGAAGCTAGTAGAATTGCATCCAACTGTTGTTTCCTAGATCTACTATTTCTGACAGGTTTTGGGCCAACAAGGCTATTGTATTGTGTTAGGAGCATTTTCTCCAGTGAGAAAACCATTTCGTTTCACGTGAAAAGGTTTTTGGTAGCCCTAGCTACATCATTTTTAACATCTGGAGGTATACAATGTTTATTTGCAGTTTCTAGTTATTTTCTCTATGTTTATTTCAATTTATCTATCTCGTTGTTTTTTATTACTAGATCTACACCTTTCATTACTGCATATGCTATTTTCTCTACAAATCTATATGATTTGGGAAAATCAGAAATAGAAAGGAATTTTTTTCTCATACGTATGCTCTTTTCTGCCATGCCTTAGTGTGATCTTGGAAAACAAGAAACATTGAGGAAAATTGTTAGTTTTCGGGTAAAGCTAACTTCAAACCATAAGGTTTGTTTTTATTTTGTATGTCTATTTTGGGTTTTGTTGGTTTTTGTTTTGTAGGCAAAAAAGATCTTTCTCAAGTAAGAACACACCCCAATACTTTGGTGACTAAAAAAAACCCCTTCCTCTTTTCCAAAAATTACTAAGCTTTTAAACTACCTAATTTGGTCCAAAGTTACTTTATGAGAATAGAGTTATTGAGTTCAAGTCTTTCTTTTTGTTGAGTTACTTTGTCAAAAAACACATGTAACTTATGTTTTAAATTTACTTTATGTAAAAGTGTTCTCACCCATTATAAAAAGTGAGTCACTTATAATTCTAAAGTCTCTTTATCTTTTATTTAAGTTACAATTTAGTGGGTAGCTCATAAAGTACCATTGTAAAAGTGAATTTCACTTATTTATAAAAGTGAAAGTGAGATAATTAGATTATGTTTGGAAAGGGGGTCATTTTTTTTAAATATAACATTGTCATTAACTTCCGCACATTCTCGCACTTTGTCGACTCTTCAAAAAGCCATAACTTCTTCATTCGGAAGTTGTTTTCAAAGATGTTTTTTTCTAATCAACCTAATTTTTCGAGATATTTCCATTAGAACACTTAGTTTCAGCATCTATATCTTCAGTTTTTGTTAAAATGGAAAGTCCATGCCAAGTTATTCTTGACAGCACCAACTACATCCAATGGTGGTCCTACATTATGGATTTACTTAGAACTAAAGGTCTTTACAGAATAGCCTCAAGCCAAGAAATCAAACCGAAAGATTATAAGGCAGCCAAATGTTTCCAAGATCAAGCATGTGGGTTTATAGGGATGTCTATTTATCTAGAGCTTAGATTCAATATCACAGAACTTGATACTCCTAATGAAGCACTTAAACAAATCACTAAAGTTTTTGGAATTAAAAATGAACTTAGAGCCCATCAACTCGAAAGTGAGTTGCTTACATTGGACCTCGATAATTTTTCTTCCATTGAAGATTTTCTGTCCAAGTTCAAGACCCTTAGACTTCTCTCGGAAGGTGTTAAGGTTAAGAAAAAAAATGGTAAGATTATCTATTCCATTCATACTAAGTTGGAACCAGCCTACTCTGTGTTTGTTTCCACCTTCTATTCTACAAGAGAAGCATTCATTTCTCAAGGACACGACTACAAGTCCCCTTCCTTTGATGCCTTTTGTGATTCTTTAATAAGAGAACAAGAAAAACTCTCACACCTTGGTCTTCTTAATCTTGGAAACTCTTCTAAGAAATACTTAGGTGCCTAGCAACAACCAAATTCAAAGAATCCTAAGAAGTCGTATCCTAAACAGAATGGTCCTAAACCAAACAAGGGTCCTAAGCAATTTCAATCTCAAAATGAAAAATCATTTCAAAAAAATTATAAGGCAAATAAAAAGAAAGGGAAGAAGACTGATAGACATTGCCACTTTTGTAATTGAGATGGCCACTTAGAATCCAAATGCTTTAAGAAGATGGAAGCATTGGAAGTAGCAATGAAGCAGCATAACATCCATTTTGACCACTCTTCAACTTCAACATCATATTTAGGAATAACACTTTCTACATGTGGTTGTCAAACATCTCGGTCTAGATATGCACTACATGTATGTTCTTCTTATAATTCTCATGAGTTTCTCATTGATTCTGGAGCTTCTTATCACATGGCCAAAAACAAAGCTGTGTATTCTTCTTTAAATGATTGTAACACCAAAAATATATATATTAGTGATGATAGATCTCTTAGTGTTGTAGGGACTAGAACTATTCATATAGACAATGGCCAATTTAATGATGTATTATGTGTTCCAACCTTATTCTACAACCTTCTATCTGTATGTCAGATAACTCACTCACGTGAAGGTAAAAGCTTTGAATTTTCACCTGACGATTTTGTAATTAAGAACCTAAGAGATCCTAGATATATTTTAGCTACTGGCATTATTGATGATTCAACAAGGTTGTATAAGTTTAACAGCGTTGGGTCATCAAATCTTCCCTCGGTATTTATTTCTCATAATGATGAAGTGAGTAAACTTTGGCTGGAGCGATTTGGTCACTTAAACTATCACTCCCTTCAGAATCGATGTAAACAAAATATGGTGACAGTATTCCAATGGTACCCTCCAGAGATGGTGTTTTTTCCAGATGTGTACTCAGAAAACATCATCGGGATAGTTTTGAAAAACGTGCCTCTTGGGATGCCTCAGCTACTTCACAACTTGTGCATAGTGACTTATGTGGTCCACTTCGAGTTATTTCATTCTCTGGATACAAGTATTTCTTAACTTTCATTGATGATTTTTCCAGACGCACTTGGGTATACTTTTTAAAACTCAAGAGTGAATTATTTAATATGTTCTTGGCCTTTAAGGCCTTTGTTGAAAAAAAATTTGGACATCAAATTCTTAATCTAATATCTGATAATGGCAGAGAATATGTTAACAACGAATTCATCAACTTTTGCACTAAGAATGGAATTCAAATGCAACATATTGTTCCATATACTCCACAACAAAATGGTGTAGTTGAAAGAAAGAATCACACCTTAAAGGAAATGATTAATTGTATGCTTCAATCTAAAGGACTTAGTCTTAATTTTTGGGTAGAAGCAATTAAGTGTGCAAATTACATAATAAATCACACTCCTACTAAGGCTTTAAGGAATATACTCGAGAAGAAGCATGAAGCTCAATTAAACCAGATGTAAGTCACGTTCATGTTTTTGGAAGTGAAGCATGGGCCCATATTTTAGATGAGAAACATAAAGCTTTAGAACTTAATAGTTAAAAACGTATTTTTGTTGGATATTCTGAAGATGTCAAATGATACAAACTTATTCCGCTTAATTCCAAAAATGTTATAATTAGAAGAGATGTAAAGTGTGCTGAAAATATATCGACCTATGAGCCTAGTTCATTGAATGTGCACCTCTCTCTATCCCTTCTACTTCTAAAAATATTTCTTCTTTAGACGATAACAGCGAGGATGAAAATCCATCCCCACGTTCTCAGGATCCTCCTTCAACTCCTCAACTTCAAAAATGGATCCATGCTACTTGGGATGTAGTAGGTGCTCTTGCCATTGATCCTACAGATCAATGATGTACACGTTCTTAGTTCAATAAAGCCTCTTCTTTACTGGCTCAAGATTCAGCTAATTATGATCTTGACACCTTTGGAGAAGCTTCAGACCATCCAAATTGGGATGCAGCTATGAATGAAGAATATCATTCATTATTGGCAAATGATACATGGGACCTTGTTCCCCTTCCAAAGGGATGAAAACTTGTTAGATGCAAATGGGTTTACAGAACCAAGTATGCACCAGATGGAAAAGTTGATAAACATAAATCTCGTCTTGTTGCTAATGGTTTTTCATGGGTTGTGTTAGTGCTCAAATCTACCTTAGGCTGAAATAAGGTAAAACTCAAGGCCACATCAAACCACGCTCAACCTCATAGCTAGCCCTACGAGGATAGGAGAGGGCTCTCTCCAGTCGATATCGATAAAATAAGCAATAGGGTGCAAGATGAATTTAAAATGGGAACTGATTTTAGGCTAGTAAATAGATATGAAAGTCTGATTTTGATTTTTTGGTTTTGTGTTGAAATAGGGAAAGGCAAATTTGGGCTTGGGGATGACGCACAACTTTTGCAAAGGTCTATTTGGGGCAAGATAGGTGATCATCCTGATGATTTTAAAGGGAAGTAATCGTTAGATCAGACTGGTGTGGAGCTAAGGAGAGCAAGAAGCTTTCAAGGATTCTCCTTAAATAGATGAAAACATGGAAAATCAAACAAACTGAAAGGCAGAGCATAACAATCTATGGATTCTACCTTAACACTTCATTTGTTCAATTGCAGAAGATAAGAGAAGGAAAATGATACACATAACAACTTACAATTACTGAAAGAAGCACACCATCAAAACATAAAGCCACATGGATCCCAAATAGTGTTGCAAAACCGTAGTCCTTCCTTAGCCAAAAATGCAGAGAAAATATGTACAATAGTATGCTAAAGCAATCCCAAGTGTCCAACCTCTCCAACCTCTGAAAATGAATGAGAAATTACATCATATAGACCATCCTAACCCCTTTCCTTGCCTCTAGGGGTCGAGCTCATCATTCTAGGAGATGTTTGAACTAATTCTAAACAAGGAACTGAAATCTAGGTAGTCAAACAACTTGCCCCTATAAGCTAGGAAACCAATTCATTCATTAAATTTTCATCTTTTAGTGAATGAATCTTCTAGAATAAGTAAATAAGTGTCAAAATAACATAATGTTTCATTAACTACATCAAGAGGAGTGAAAAATCACATCACAAGTCAAAACTGGTCAAACTGGCTTCATTTCCTGAGCTGAGGATGAAAATTGTGCCAAAACACCCTGTGCGCGCGCGCATGAGCCCTATGCGCCGCGCACATTTCCACCTATTTTTTGGGCACTTCCAGGCATCCAAATTGAGCTCAGGTTGGCTTGTTGGAAATCCCTGGATGTCTACTTTCCGACCCAAGTGGAATTTTCCAATTGGGTGTCCATTTGCCCCTCCAAAAGTGCATTCTCCTAGAGGTACTTCCTGCTGGTGCAAAAGGTGGCAGAAAGGTGATTTTCATGGTGTTTTTGAGCCTTTTGATCACCCAAAACTTAATGAAATGCTTTGGAAATAGCTGAGCATGTATAATTTATCATGAAAAATCCAAAACTACAAGCCATTTGTGATTTGGACCTCCCAATCTTATGGGTCGCGCGCAGCGTGCTACACGTTGAGCTGAAAAACTTGTTTTGCAAGCCAAAAATTTCAAAATGACAAAATTTTCTCCAAATTCCTTGAAATTTGGGCTGAAGGTGTCTCATCAAGTGACATGCTCAGCCAAAGAGGATTTGGCCAAGATTTAGAGTCTATCCTCCCTTTTCGACATTTTAGTGCCCTCTCGGTGCATGCAATTCTGTTGTAGAGTCGTTGTCTTGGTCATATGATGTATTGGTGCCTGCCTCCATGGTATTGAAAGTCTATTCCAAGTGTATGTTTGATTTGCTGAAAATGAGGAATGAAGGCTTGATGTCTTTGTCTTCAAGTGCCAAATATGCCAAAGGCAAATGAGGAAGAATACAACCTTGGTAACACACTCTTTTCAAACCCTACAGCACTTTTTATATTGAAAAAAGGAGGGCTTCAAACTTGGATATCCATAGAAAACTTTTCATGAACCCATTACATTTATCTTTCAAAAGACAAGCATAAGTGGTGGATGTGAACCTACCTGCAAATTTGTACGGAGAGGAGGCAGTTTGATGCCTTTCCAATTAAATTTCGGGCTTAATACCCAGTGCGCTGCACGCCTCAACCAACGCGCCATGCACCTCTGATGTGCTGCATGCATGTATTTTTACACTGAGTTTTTGTGCCTAATGCGCCGCGCGCCCCTGATGTGTCGCGCACCTTACCCAATGTGTCGCGCACACCTAGCTACATAGTGCATTTTTCAGGAGGCTTTTGGAGGCCTTCCTGGCATCAAACGTGGGTGCAGGATAGCGCGTTGGAACGGTCTTTGAGTCTAATTTCCAATCCAACTGGAATTTTCCAATTTGGAGTTCATTTTCCTTATCAAATGTCAAATCTCCCAAGACTGGTCAAAATGTGCCAAATGAGGCTGCCTCAAGGTATAGTACTGTTACAGTCAACTTTTGAATGCCTTCCTCAACTCAAAACTGAGCTCATGATAGTTCATTGGAAATATATTTTTATACAGTTATCCTTCGACTCATCAAGAAAGTTATTTGGCCAACCAAGCTAGGAGAAAACTTGATTTTCCCAAGGTCACTTCAGAGGTGCATCAATTCTCCTGAGGCAATTGTATTTTTGACATTTCTCTAAAGCCATGACACCTGTGTAAAAATTGAAGGAGGGTGTTCTTGTTTGGCATGTTTTGGACAAAAAACTCTCTCAGGTTTTGAAAAATCATCTTTGATTGCTCTGGAACATCTTTTGAGTGAAACTTGTCCGGATGTGTGAAACAAGGAATTTTGTCAAAATGAAGCGAAATAAAGGGGATAAGGGGCTTCTAAATTCTTGGGGAAATTTTTGGAAGTAGGGAGGCATGTTAGGAAGTAGGGGAAAGTGGAACCTTAGAGATCGAGTGAGGGGAAGGGGTCTAAAAGGGCAAAACACAGGCCTAGCCTAGAAAATTGCCAAGTTGTGGCAAGAAACTAGGGTTTTTGCAAAAATGAGGAATTTTGGGGATCTCAGTGATGGGAAGTGTTCGATAAGGTATATTAAGGATAGGGAAAGGTGTATGAACATCTGGATACAAGTTTTGCTAATTATTTGACCGTCCAAGAGAAATTGCCTTCAAAACCTTGGGAGAGGGAAATGACCTTACCCAGGCGCAACTGAAGCATGAACAAGGTATGAAATGACCCAATAGAACTTGACATGATGATGAAAACCCTATGAATGATGATAGGCTCAGCTGAATAGTGACATAGAATGACATTTGGGCAATTTTGAAAGGAGTGAAAGCAAACCCTAGACCTAATGCCTAGCGACCAAATTTTGCTTGAAGACTCATTGAAATGACAAAATTTGACCTTGACACTCTGAGACCACTTTGTAAGAGAATATTTGGTCACTGGAGGAAGGCCGCAAAGACTAACACTAACAGGTTGAAGGAATTGACTATACAGAAACCTTCTCCCCTATTGCCAAACTGAACTCTATTCACCTTGTTCTTTCCCTCACTACCTCTTTCAAATGGGAAGTCCATCAGATGGATGTTAAATCTTCCTTCATGCATGGGGACTTGCATGAAGAAATCTATATGGAACAACCTATTAGCTTTATACAAACAGACTCTAGCCTTGTATGTTGATTTAAGAAATCCTTTTATGGTCTCAAAAAAGCCCCTCAGGTTTGGTATTCCAAAATGGATAGCTTTCTTTTAGAAACTGGATTTTCTAGGTGTCATTCTGATAATACTATCTACACCAAGAAAGTGGGCAAGTCTCTTATCATTCTTGTTCTTTATGTTGATGATCTTATCCTTATTAGGAGTGATCCCCACCTTATAAAAGATATGAAGTCCAACATTAGAAAGAAGTTTGAAATGACAGATTTAGGACACTTGCATTATTTTCTTTCTCTTCAAGTATTGCAATCCAAGGAAGGTATTTCCCTTTCCCAATCAAAGTATGCATGTGATCTTCTACACGATTTTCACATGGAAGACTATAAGCTAGCCCCTTCTCCCTTTTAGTCTGAAGCCAAACTTTCAGTCACTTGTACATCCCCTAAAGTTGATGCTACCTTATACGATCAACTTGTAGGAAAAAAATTGTATCTAACCCATACTCGTCCTAACCTTTCCTTTGTTGTTGGCCTTATTTCTTCATTTATGCAAAACCCACATGAAATTCATTGAAAAGCAGCTAAAAGAATGCTTCATTATGTTCAAGGTATAGTTCAGCTTGGGATTCATTACAGTGCAGAAGCATCTCCTCTATTGGTTGGTTTCACTAATTCTGATTGGGCTCGTGACCCTGATGATTGGAAGTCTATAGTAGGTTATGTGTTCACTCTTGGTTCAGGACCTGTTACATGGTATTGCAGGAAACAAAGTTCCATCTCTCTTTCTTCAGTAGAAGCAGAGTATTGTGGTGTCATAGAAGATAGTAAGGAAGCCCTATGGCTTCGTCAGATCCTGTCAGAGTTTGGGTTTCAGCAGCAGTATTCGACTACACTTTGTTGTGATAATCAAAGTGCCATTCAACTATGCAAAGATTTAGTCCAACATCAATGCAACAAACCCATTTAACTACACAGGCACTTCATTAGAAAGTTCATTCACAACCATGTTCTTGAAGTGCAATATTGTTCAATAGATGATCAAGTTGCAGACATCTTTACACAGGCTCTCATACAAGTGAATTTTACTAAACTTTGATTTATGGTTGGAGTTCAGGAAGTTGTCACTAAGGGGGGATAGGCTCTAATGCCTCCTTGCTTCTCCTATTGTGTCATATTTATACATCCTTCAATCCTATCCCATGTTTTTCTTAAGGGGGGATGTTAGGATATTCCAACACATAGGAAATAGTTAAGTATAACTTGGTCTAGTGTAGAGTTAGGTAAAGTGTGCTTCTTTACTATGAACTTTTGTAACTTACAATCCGACGGTCATGATATGTAGTGATGTAAGGGTTCATTTTCTCCTTGGTATTACTGACACTGGATACATGGCTTAACACCCGATTCGTCCATGATCTCTATTTAAAGATAATGGAGGGTCATTTGTAGGGTAACCACTCATGAGAGAATCTTATGTAAATTTTCATTCTTTTATTAATAAATTGCTTGAAGTGGCTACGTTGGCTCAGGCTGTGGACTGTTTCCCTCTTTGAGGATTTTAACCACGTCAAGAATATTGGTGTATTGATTTGTGATCTATTTGTGAGCGGTGTCCTCTGGTGTTTTGTCTGAGGGAATTACCCTATAAATTTCTACAATAAAGGTAATGTAGTAAATATGAACACCAACATAACATACAGGAATTGGACCACATCTATTAGAATGAATGAGATGAAGTTTGTCATGAGTTTTTTCTTGTTAGAGGGAAGTGGTCGCCTTGTTTACTTTCCACTTGCATAACCTGGGAAAAATCCATCATGATGAGTTTGAACATTGGGAATACCATAGACAAATTTCTTCAATTTCGGAAGTGCATCATAATGAAGACGAGTGAGTTTGCAAATCCATAATTTTCTCAAATGATTGGTATTATGAACCAATGCAAAGAGAGGTCTTCCAATGAACCTATAGAGTCCTTAAAATATCAATACTCGTGTGAAGGCATCACTCATAGGTGAATCAACAGGGCATGTTAGAAATTTATCTTTTATTAATGCAACCCTTATCCCTTTGTCTCCTAGTGTAGATACAAATAGCAGATCATATAGAAGAATTGATTCCCTAGAATTTAGTTGAAATTTGATGGGCCTAAAATATTTCACAGGATGAGTAAAGTTGCCTCCAAGAATGATATTTAGCTAAGTCTCCCTCTCTACCAGATTAGAGATGACTTCCTTATAACCAGAGAAAAGATGAGTGGCCCCACTATCAACTAACCAACCGTCCCATGAATTTGGTAGAGTTGAAATGAGAATGTATTCAAATTTATTTATTGCATTACTTTCATACCTGGGAGCCTACAATTTCTTTTGAGGAGGATCATTTTCTTCACAGTTACTTGATTAGTCTCTTCTTCTTCTTTCATATCTCCTATCATGTTTCTTCTTTTGATTGTACTTTCTTTTTTTGTTATTGAATTTTCTTCTAGTATTGTAGTGATGTCTCTTATTCCTTTCGGGACAATCACAAGCATAATGACGTGTCTTGTGACAATTGAAGAATTCAACATGTTATAATGATTTTTCATATTTTCCTCTTGAATTTAGGGGAGGCTTCCTTGATGGTCCTCCTTTTGACTTCTTCCTTTTATCATGAGAGATATATGCAATGAGCTCTCCCTATTCATGTTTTGGAATCCTTCCTCTTACAATAATTCTTGACTCTTCTTTAGTGAGCTTTCAAACAATTTCATGAAATGTCAAATGGAAATTCTTGTAGCTAATTATAGTAATGAAAAACTCCTAAATAGGAGGGAGACCTCTAAGAGTCACAACTACTAGCTCTCTGTTAGGTACAATTTGCTCCAACTCTCTACAATTGATCTCTGAGGCGAGGGACCTCATAATGTAGGATTGACCTGTTTCCCCTTTGATCATCTTAGTTTCCTTGAGTTGATATTTCAGAGTGATGATTTCATTCAGGTTGTTCACTTCATACATGTCTTCTATCTTCTCATACATATCTTTAGACTTTCTTAAATTCCTAGCATAAGAAAGTAAATGATTTTTTAGACCATCAACTATAATATTCTTTCCTTTAGGCTCACCTTTCTTGTACCATTCTTGAGAGAAGCAAAATAATTTTCTGGAGGCTCGGGCATTCTTCCTTGGATGTATTCTAGCACATCATTCTTGTTAGCTATGATCTCCAATTTGACCTTCCATGTAGCAAAGTTTGATACATCACCCAACTTTTCATGCTCCATGAAGGTGGAGAACAACATATTTTCCTTGAAGAAGAGATCGACTATCTGATGGAGAGGGATTCAAAGTCTATCTTCTCTTGGGCTTGAATTTCACCTTAGTTTGGATATGATGTTAAATCTTTTGATTTTTCAATGTTGTATTAATTACTTTAGCCCAATTTATCTTTTCATTAACTATGCATCTAGTTTGTTAGTAGTATAGTCAATCATAGACGTAACTAAAGAAGGCACAATATATGTAGTGATAAAGAAGACAATAAGACAAACATAAGAGACAACAAATTTTTCCAACATCAGGGAAAAAACCCAATAGGGGGAACCCTTTCATGTCTTCTTCTATCTTAGATCATCATAAATTTTTTTTTTTAAAGAGTACAATGAGCTCAATACATATAATTTTCAATAGATAACAGTAAATCAGATCTACAATTCTATTATAACAATAAAAAAACCCAAATCTACCAAATCACTAAAACCAGCTGATGTCAAGAAGTCAAAACCCTAGATCTGAGATGGGTCACCCTCATCAACACTATCTTCAAGCGACTGAAGCTTCTGTGTCACCCTCATGAATACATTGTGCAAGTGACTGTAATTGCAACGTTTATCCCAAGAGATCTCTATATGTGCGACTCTCGCACTGAACTGAAAAGACCCAAATTCACTCACTTATCGAGTTGTCTAAGTGACGAAAAAGCGAAAGCCACACCCTGGCTGAGTTGTGCAAGTGACTGTGACAATGTTTTTCTCTCATTTCTACCTAGTGTGGGACCAAATCCTTCCTATCTACCTCTGAACCCAAATTCACTCTCTCTGAACTGTCTCTGAGTGACCAAAGAGGTCTTTGTATTCCCTACTTTGTGCCTACGAATGAGGATGAAAAGCCTATGTTCTGTGCTAGAGACCGAGATCCAGAAAACCCTAACCCAGAGTGAACCTTTAGCCTGTAATTTCGGGCCATGTGTGAACTCCTTCAGATGTACCTGTATGAGCCCATATAAAATAGAAGTATAGAAAGATTACAATAATGTGATCAAATGAGCTTGAGGTCACTTTCTTTTATAGTTTTTCCTAAGGGTTAACTTGGGGTTAAGATTGACCCAAGCAGCTACTCATTTGTTAGGGCTGGCCCATTCCATAATGTATGCATGAATAAAATAATTCAAAACATCATTTCTATTTAACCGAATTAGGTGATATTTAGGTTCTTTTTGGTCCTCTAAAAAAGAAAAATTTAATGCACATATTATCTTGATCATTTGATTTGTCCAATCTAGAATTTGACACTAGTTGCAGAAATTAACAATTAACCAGCAACAATCACATATTAAATTATGCACACAATTTATCTTGGGAAATCCCCAACTCTAGGGAAAAACCAAACCCAATGAAATTTCATTATCCTTGGCCAACACAAACAAGTGAGCCTTTATCACTCACCTCCCTGGCCTTTTCTACAATGAAGTCTTCCTAGCCTCTTATAGGCTACATTACATGCAAGATCGTGCGTACATTTTACCATGTGCCCAAAACTTCCATTTTTTAACCTGGAAAATTTTTACTCTACCCTTGAGCCAATTTTACCTAACAGGGTAGTTTGAACTTGCTACAAGAAAGTTAGCAACAATAAGAAAAGGAATTTGAATATGCATCAGTATTTTAGTAAAGGACTTTAGGAGGAAGGTCATTCTGGGAAACTAGTACCCAATAGTGTCCATTCATTGTTAGAAGCATTCTATTACCAATATGATGGTTTTGAGGCAGCGGTGTGCATTGGTTTCTAGACTTTTCGATGCAAGGAAACCTTACCGAAGGATATATCACTTGAGGGACTAGGAATAAGACAAGGATATTTGCAGGAACTTGGAAGGTGGGTGACTATACTGATGGCTATGATTGGATTACCCAAGGGACTCAGAAACAGAAGCACATTCAGTCTGTGCCCTGGAACAATGAGTTGGAAAATATTCACTAAGATGAGTAGGAGCATAAGGATTGTAGTGCCAGACATTAGGCTGGACTTTGACGTTGAAAGTGGATTCTGGACTTCCAAGGAAGGAGGTGAATTCTTGGTATTACTTTTGAGGTTGGAGGTGTCAGCCTCTAGATTCCATTACCTCTGTTGCAAGGATCATATCTTTTTATTTTTTAGTTAAAGAAAATGTGCATATGGATATATGTGTATATTATTTTAAATATTGTATCGAGCTATGTTTATAAATATATTAAACAATATGATTATTTTATGGTTGAAGCAAATGTGTATAAGTATATGTGCATTGTCATTTTAAATATCGCATTGATTTGTGTTATCAAGCACCACTAAGTGGTAGTTTTTTCTTGTTTTAAGTAGCTTTTATTCTAAATAATGCATCGAAATGTGTTTATAAAGCTCCATAGGAAGTGTACTTTGTTGGTGTTATAAAGCTTCTCGATAGTCATGGTGTTATGGATCCCTTGGTTTTGGTTTAACCTTTGGATGACTAGTAGACTTTGGATCCTAGTGAGCTGGTCTCGAGAAATTCCCAAGTGTCAAGAGTGGAGATAGGAAAATTCCTCTAGGTATGGTGAAGAAATTTAGAGGCATTCAATCTTGTTTGGTGTTAGTGATTTTTGGACTGCTTTAGATGAAATCATTATGGTTGAGGGTGGAGGTGGTTTGGCCTATGGAAGCCCTTGTTAGCTATGTTTTTATTTATCCCATGAGATTCCACATTCTTGCTTGAAATATGGCACAGGGTGATTACGCTGAAAGAAATATTTGGTTTAACCTCAACCTATGGCTGGGTGTTATGTGGACACCGCTGAATTAGTTGGTATTGCATGCCATGATCCAGGAGGATCCTAAAAAGAAAATATTATGAATTCCTCAAAAATCAATGAATTTTATCTCAAATTGAATACATCATAATTATGAATTCAATGGTATGAGTGATACCTCAATCCGATACTATATAGTCAACGTATGGCTCGCTAAAGTTTTCGACAAACAACTAAATTTTTTGCCATCACGACCCACAAACTGCCACGTGGTAATTGATGCCGACAATACAGATGGAGAAATAAATAGTACATATGTTAATGCCAACATGATTATGCGGCTATATGGTTATTAGATCGGCCAATCGAGGATGACATGTGGCAAATGACAACCGTGCAGATGGTGGCATCAGTAGTGTAGTCAATAACATAGTTAGTGGTACATACCAATCAGAATGTGCCAATTAGTGCCCATTTGGCAGCAAATTGTTTTCTAACTAAGCGATATTTTGACACTGCATGAAAACCAGGAAGGATAAAATTTCCACTTCTTTATTTCTTTTGTTCAACTCTAAAATCCATGTGACCATTTTAGCGGGGAAGAATTCAAATAAGAAAAAAATAAAAATATACAAATGATATGGCAACTGGTAAAACCCTACCACCCATGACACATACAATATATTATATAACAAGTAATGGTTAGTCACCTGTGATGTCGGCAAGATTCAAAGCCATCTAGCACAGTGACTTCCCAGGTTGTTAGCGGCGCTAAAACTTATGCCCGCATATACAATTGCGTCAAAACAAAAACCAACCCCATGTTATGTTTTTTATATAAAATATATATATGAAAATAGGTTTGTTGGAGGGTTGACTCCACAACCTACGGGTGGCCAGTGATCCCATAAAGTTATCACCACCATTGTGCCAAGTGGCTCTCATTTGAAAACTCTGCCATTGAATTTGATTTAAACACCACTTCAATGACAAATGAGAAGAGAAGGCCATGTCACACAATGCGAGATTAATCAGGCCAAGTTGCAGAGAAACCAAGAGCTATAACTACATGCAGGTGGGATTCCCTTCGAAAGAATATGTAGGGATATTGTATAGGAATATTCTTCTAATTATTTTAAGAAATCTTGCTTTGAATCTTTAGATTCCTTAGAGCCATACATTTGAGCAAGATATAAAGTGGTCATGTTTATACTCAAATTTTACGACTTTTCAATAAAAATTCAATCATGCAGTCTATTTCTTCACTAGAGTAGTGCATTTTTATGACATCCCTAGAATTGGAGGTATAAGGTGTAATTTTTTCCATTTATGCATTTTCATTTTGCTAAGATTAACTCAAAAGGCCTCACCACTTTGAGTAGGGCTCAAAAGATGTAGCCCATAGTTGGTGAGCTCCATTACTCTAACTTTTTTTGTATGCATTTACGGTTATCATGTTGTTTTATATGCCATTATAAATACATCCTTAAAGTAAAATGATTTGGATCATGTTTGGTATCATAACAGGTCTTCTACTGATGTGAATTGCAAGTGTATGATAACTGGGAAAAAACTAGGAAAGGATGAAGGTAAACTGAAGTCCTTTGTTCTAGAAGTGGGGCATGTAGCAGGAAGAAGGAAAATGGTAGATCATGACAACCATGATAAGGAATAAGAAGAATTTCAAAAATATTTTTAGACCATCGCTGATAATTTTGGCAAATTGTTTGTAGAGTATGAGAAGGTAGTGCTAAAGTACAAAAAGGAAGAGCAAACAAATATCATGCTTCCGTAAATCAAAGAGAATGAAGAGATCCTCCTGAACCCCCACCTTCATCTGCTAGTGAATTCTCCACTTCTTCTTCATCTTCTCATAACTCTAAAATTATAAAATCTCATAAAAAACCATTTTTAAGATAGATGCAAAGTTTTGATTTTCTCGTGCTTAATAGAGAGTCCAATGTAGAAAAGGTAAATAATTGGATCAAGGATATTGAAATGTATTGTTAGATTCAATAAATTGGAGAAGATCATGCCATGTTCCAGTTATCGTCTTTGTGACTGAGAGGCACTGCTCTCATATGGTGAGAGAGAAAACTTTAGAAAGGGAGTAAGCATGTGAGTAAAATCCTCTCTTCCTGGTCTGAATTTATTTTTGCATTAAAAGGGAAATTTTATCCATTAGAATATCAACAAAAAACAATGATAAAATCACAACATTTGAAGCAAGGCAAAGGAAAGGATGTGCAAAGTTTCATAGAAGAATTTAGGAAACAAGCTTTAACATTGAGCATTCCTTTAGATTCACGTGATACTCTAACAAAACATATTGGTTCTTTACATGATTATCTCTGACATTCTTCGTTGTTATTTGAACTTAGTACTCTTGAATCAGCTAGTGTGAAAGCCATTCACCTTGAAAGAAGGCGAAAGTGTGAATAATGCAACTACTCAATGAAGGAAACAACAACAAAGAAAATGGAAGCAAATCCCTCTTTTACTCATTGTGAGAAAGAAGTGGATGATTATGATAATTTCTATAAGTTGCATCTAGAATTGAGGCCAAATAGAAATGACATAAAAAATAACTACAATATAGTAGCTACCATGTAATAAGACTAATAATTTGAATCAGAGGATGAGGAAAAGGTCACAATGCTTGGATTTGTAGTGGTCGGACCATTTGACCTGGGATATAACTCAAGTGATGCGATGAATATGGAATCTCTTAAGATTGTAGGAGATGGATCTATCAACTTGGGTTCTAATTTAAGTGATGAGATGAAGATTGTGAAAATGTTGTGCCAGATATGAGAAGAGAACCAAAAACTACAAGGTTTGAAGAGCTTGAAGAGATCAACCAAAGCCTCCAAGAAGAGAATGTTGAATTTAGGAGAAACAAAACAAGAGAATTAGGGATTGGAGCTTCAATTATGAGCCACAAAAGAGGCCTTGGAAAAGTTACAACATGACAATAAATCATCATCGACACCTAAGGTAAAAAGTGATTCTTCAATTTAATGTTCTTTTTATGATGATGATTTCGCTACTTTTGAGTAACACACTACAAAAATTGGTTCAAAATTGATGAAGAAAATGAGGTGTCAAGGAAAATGCCTATGCAATAATGGGTAGGGCATTATGAACCCCATCAACATGGAGGAATTCCCTCAATACATGGAACTTGGTTATGTGAGAAAGGAGGTTGGAGAATATTCCAAGAAAACTAGTGATCAATCAATTGCGGATGTTGAAACAACATCACAACATTATGGTGATCATAAGAATTCCAAAGGAATATCTAAGGAAAATTGTCCTTGTTAGAGCTGCACCAAAAGCAGTCGTTCAAAAATGGTAAGGAAAGCTTGGAGGAGAATGAACCATTGCAATAACTGCAACAAGAGTGGACATCAAAGACCTACATGTTGTGAACTCCATAGCCTCGAAGCACCTATGAAGGAACCAGATGGAGAAATTGTTCAAAAGAATTAGCTATAGGAAGAAGGCCCATTCACCTTGTTGAGAGAGAAATGATGGCATTAAAACATTTTTTATCATGGCCACATTTTGTAAATCACATGTTGTGATATATTTGTGAAAGTGGTGAAGTGTTTTCCATCACCTATGAATGAAACATGGTAATATTTTTGGCCCTTTTAGTTGATAGCTTTGGGTATTCGTTTCTATTATGATTCAGATGTAAACTTAATGAATGAGTGTATGTATGGGGTTTTCTTGGGTCATGTTTGGTTCTGTAAAATAACATGTATATTACCAGTGGTATTATAGGTTTTTCATAGAATACAGGTGTTGGTTCATCACTTATGGCTTCGAAGTACAAATTTGAAGAAGAAAGAAGTGTGTTCTGCTAGAGAACTTAGTGTGTAGATGAGGGATTACAACACTTTGTAGATTGTGTCCATAGTTTTGGAGGACCGACATCTCTTTAGTTAGGAGAAATGATCCAGGAGGATCCTAAAAGGAAAAAATTTTAAATTCCTAAAAAATCAACAAAATCTATCGTAAATTGACGAAATCATCATTATGAATCCAACAATGTGAATGACAACTCAATCTGACACTATATGTGAAAGTTATGACCCACTAAATTTTTCTACAAAGAACTAAGTTGGAGAGTATGACCCATAGACTACCATGTGGAAGTTAATGTCAGTAGTATTGATGTTGATGTCAACAAGATCGATGCTGACATTAGCGTTATGATTTAGTAGTGTGGTCAATAGACAGGCCAATCAGGGGACAATGTGTGGCAGATGACATTATCCACGCAGAGGATTTCAACAGCGTACTAAACATCCTATTCAGTGATACAAGCCAATCAAAATGTGCCACATGAAACCCAGTCGGTAGTGAGATTTTCTAATAACCAGGCAACATTTTGACATTTCACAAAAAATGAAAATAGTGAAATTGTTTCGTGTTTAATTTGTTTGGTAACCCCTAAAATACTTATGACCATTTTGGTGGGTAACAATTCGAATAATAAAAATAAAATTAAAAAATAGATTTGGGATGGTCTGTGGTCAAGCCCCGCCACCCTCAACACATACTATATATTATATAATGACTAATAGTGGGTCACATGTAATGCTAGCAGGAGTCAAACCCGCCTAGTGCAGTTGTCGATTGGTCCATCGACAATGAAAAAATTGGTGACCATATATAAAATAGCGCTAAAAAAAACCAACCAAGGAAAGATACTGCTATTGTTGCATCAAGTGGCCAATGTGCCTGCTAGTGGCCAATGTGACTGTAAAGAGACCACCGTTGTTGCGTTAAGTAGCACTCATTTAAAAACCTCATCGCCAAACTTCATTTAAACACCACTTCAACATTGAACTAGAGGATTAGGTTGTGTGGTGCAACGTGAGAGGACCAAGGTCGAGTTTTAAAGGAACAATGAGATAGAATTGGTCACGAGTGGATGTACTTTTCAAGAGAATCTATAGGGAATATTTTGTAGGAATATTCCTTCAATATTCCTATAGAAATCTCGCAAGGAATATTTAGATTACTTAGAGCCCCAGATATGACGGAGAGAGAAAGGGATCATGTTTATACTAAAGTTTAGAATTGTTTTCCAAGAATTCAATTGTGTAGTCTATTTCTTCAGCAGAGCAGTGCATTTTCAATCCATCGCCAAAATTTGAGGCATAAGGTGTAAATTTTACCATGTATTAATGAAAAAGGCCTCCCCACATTGATTAAAGCCCAAAGACGTCACCCAGATTGGGTGAAATCTGCTATAAATTTGTGTGTGCTCTTGTTTTTATGGTTGCTTATGTTTTTCCTCTTCTTTAATGTGTATTCATTTCTAGTTATCATGATCTTTCTATGTAATTTTGAATACATCCTTGAAGTAAATAGATCTGAATGATATGGTAATATGTGTTATTTCTTATTGATATCTATGAGCACATGTATTGGTTATTGTGTGTATCTTATGACTAGCTTTTCATGGCTTCATTCCGGTTAAACGTTAGTTATGAGCATGGTATACATCTCTTTATATGATGTGCTATTATTAAGGATTTATTCCATGGTTTGAGAGGATCTTGGTTATATGATTGAATGCATGAGCTAATATGTGTTGTTACATCTAGAAAGAGAGGGCAACAATCCTTCTTCGTGATACTCATATGATTTAATGAATTAGCGATTATATATATTAATAAGCTACCAGTATTGGTTTACAAAATGTTTGTAAATATGACTATTGTTTGTCTTGTAAGTTTGAGCATGTTTAGAACCTATTTATTAATTCTCACTATTCATGTAGATGAATGATAGTGTTTGGAAAGTACCGGGTAGCTCTAGATAGTGTCCTGAATACTAGCCTAAAAATCTAGAACATGGATTATAGTTGTAGTCCCTCAAATGAGAAACGTTAGTTGTATCAACATGGAGTAAGGTTTCTGTGAGTGGCTAGATCCTTTTGGCCACATGGAAGGCTTGTCATGCATGCGGTTGGGAATTCATGTGATTCAAGGAGATAGTTCCAGTCTAAGAAAACTTGATTAATGGATGTTGCTTGACATCTATGTGATTTGGTGTTCTTGTCGCTTGTAGTATGTTTTGGGATGGTAGACCCTATTTTCATAACTAGAACATGGTTGTGAGGTCATTCCATAGTAACGTTCAGCTCACGTCTACCAAAAAATAGCTTTTAAAAGTGGGTAAATGTGGGATGCAGTGGTTACACCCGCTTTGGGAAATGTAGTCATATTTCATTGCCTTGGTCAATAGGATTTGGGCTAGATGGATAAGGGGATCAACCATAATCATATGTGAACAAAAAAGAAAAGGTATAAAGGAAGAATTAAAGAAAAAGGTTTGGAGGATGACCCTAGCACCCCAAAACAACACAAAACATCTCAGCTAATAGGAATGGAAATAACAGGCATCAAGAGAACTCATGGATCAAAAGGATCTGATTTTGACAAAGACACTCTTATTCAAAATCAACTTTCCATTGTAACGACAACTCCCAACGCTGGAGGTTGGTGTAAGGTGGAAAAAAAGAAAGGGAGAAAAGAACAATAGCCAACTTTTTTTTTTTAACTTTTTGTTTGTCTTGCATCTTGTGAAAATAGGTAGAGGCCATATGCATATGATTTTTAGCATCTACAAAATGTAATTTTGTCATTATGAATAAATTTACGATTTTTTCCAAGGGAAAAAAAAATCTGAAACTTTATCCCAATCCTTCATGTAATAGCCTAGTAGATAAATTTAAACCTAAATTTGAGAAATGGGTATTTTAGTGGTTGAACCCAAGAGGAAGGGTAACTCTAATTAAAGCAACCCTCTTTTCACTACCCATTTATCCATTATTTGTCCTTCTGTCTCCCATGTCAATGAAACAAAAAATAACATATAAAATTAGAAAATTTCTCTAAAAAGGTGGTAAATCCAACAATAGGAAATTTCCCCTAACCAATTGGAAAAAGGTTCACCTTCCAAAAAAATATGGGGGGTTTGGATAAGAGATCCAACTATTATGAAAATTTCCATGCGAGCCAAATTGGACTAGAATTTAATAATAGGAAGCCAATACTGGTGGAAATAGATTTTGTAGCACAAATACTTCAATAGGGAAAGACATTCATGCATTCTTCATCCCATCCCAAACATGGGAAAACCTAAAATATGGAGAATTATTTAAGAAACTATCCCACTAATATTGTCTAAATTAACTCGGATTCTCGAAAATGGGTAGAAACGTATCTTATGTAATGACAAAATTATGTGAGGACAACCCGTAGGCTTAACACCTTCCCACCATCCCCTATTTGAGTGGTTATCCACTCATAATAAAACCTCGTTGGATGATGTTTTAGTCTATGTGACTAAAGGCACTTGGTAATCATATAATTAGGGAAATATTTTTGAAATGCTAAAAAGAATAAGCAAAGAAATGTAATCCCTTTTAGAAAGTTGTTCCCAAAGACTTAATTGAGGAGTCAGGTTGGGAGACCTCTCTCTTATCGATAATTTTTTTTTATGACTTCTACCTCGACTCTAGTTGGATCCCTTCTTAGGCCCAGATATGGGGGAAAATTTGGTACCTTGATTTCCTTCCTATCATTAATGCATTTTTCTAGACTATGGTTCATAAAAATTCTTGACTGCAGGAATATCACAAAGTGATCGATAAAAGGTCACTCATGGTGATTTCTAAACAATTATGAGTCCATTAACCACCTTATTATTGAATTCTCGTTCTCTATGAAAGCTTGATACATAGTTTTCAAACGTATCAGGAGTATCAGTAATATAATTAGGGAGTGTAATAGTGTTTTAGATACAGTTGGAACATGGTTAGGATGTTACATGGAAATATTAAATGGAAAGAAGAAAATAAAAAATATTTGGGAAACATCTATAAAAATGGTTTGTTGGATTTTATGGATGGAAAGAAATAAAATTGTCTTCCAAAACAAGGAATAAGTATCAAAGGAGAAATTATCAAGGATAAAGGGATAAAGCACGAATAATCAAATTTAGACCCATGGGAATCTGACTAGTTCAACTTGTTTAATACCTCTCCTTCTGTTTTACATCGCAGAGATCACAATGAGAAATGGAAAAGGAAAATCATTGTAGAATAATTCATGACATCCAACTCTCAGCATAAATAACATATTTTATCCTTTAATGGGGCAACAAAATCAAACTCAAGGCATGAAACTATTTAAGGGCAGTGATCATTCATCCATAGGAGCAACATACTTATTTTTCCTCGCCAATCGTGAAACGTGACCAATAGTGTTGCTGAAGCTTATGCTATATTCCAAGAAATAAAATAGGCCATGAAAATGAATATTCATGAAATCAAAAAGATTGTAGATTCCCTCCTCATCATATCAATAATTAGAAGTAAAACTACACCAAAGGATATATAGATCACTTAGATCATTAAAAGAATTGTTAATCTTCTAAACCTAATTCCAAGGTCTCAATTTTTATATGTATGTAGCGAAAACAATTGAAATGTTGATCATATGGATAAGAAAGGAATATATCTACTCAAGAGATACTTATATTGGCAGGATCAAATTACAAATGAGCCACTCCCATAAATCTTCTAATGAATAATATAATAAACCTTCCTCGATATGATCTTCTGTCCACACATTCTTCCAACCATCATGGAGTGTACATTTTCCTTCAATACAAGCCAATTCCCAACAACTTTGAAAGGATATACATTTGTTGTCCCCTAATAATTCTTAGGGGTATTTCTAGAATTTTCATTCTTCTCATCTATGGAATAATGAGCCATCACTGTAAATTTTTGAAGATAATTTGGTTGTGTTCTCTCTGGTATCCCCCAAAAAGGATTAAAGAAACGTATGAGAGGATTGTTTTCATATCAGAATATTATCTCTTGAATATAATATAGGGAAAAATTATAGTTCTTTGTGGAATTTGGTGGTTGTGAGCGCTTGTATGTCATTTGACCTTGTTTTTATAGTGTCTGCCTCTTCCTCTGATAAACTATCTATCCCAGATCTTTGGTCGTGATGCATGTGTATCAATGGTATCCCCATCACTCTCATATTCTTTATTTTTTGTGATTGACACCCATTGTCCAATGTTAAGATAGTCTTGTGGGCTTCCCTATGGTATTTTTCTTATATCCATTGGCCCTTCATTTCATATGTGCATTATTTCTCACAACCTAGTCTTGTTGTTCCATATTAGTTGTGCCCTTTTCCTGTGATTTTTTTGGAACTAGTGATTTCATGGCTCTTGAATTTTTCGGTTATCTTGTTCTGTCTCTTCTTGGATGGAGAAGGGACTTTGATGGAATCCTCAATGAATCTCAAAATAACATCAAAACAAGATCACTTGCTGGTGAAGAATACATTGGAATTTTGGTTTTGTGTGACTTCTCTATGTGCCATCCAACTTACACTGTTTTTGCAGTTAAACAAGACTCCTAGTGTTATTTCAAATGAAGATCACACTAGTATGAGGATCATGCATTAAAAGAATTTCATTTTCTCTACAAGAATCTAGATCAACAAAAATACTTAAGCTATGAAAGTCGAGAAGAATTTTATGTTTTCATTGATAAAGGAGGTGAATAGACAAATGGACTAGCCCAAGTAGAAACTCTTAAGAAAAAAACACCTTTAAAGGCTTCCAAACTCACAATCAGATTTAAAGATAAAATACACTTTTTATTTTCTAATACATATCTTTTATTTTCTAATACATATCTTCTATTTGAAATTACATAAATAAAATTTGAGAATCTTAAAAAAAATATTGGAATTTAAAAATAGAAATGGAAAAGAAAATCTCTCCTTCTAATATCCACATGTGATTCGTAAGCTCCATAGTTTTTGTTAAAAAAAACATATATTTTTATATACATATAAAGTCTGCATTTAAATTTGTGATACATAATAAAAATAGATTCTATTCTTTTATTTTTAATAAAAATATAAAGAAGAGAAACATAATATGAATTACAAATATAAAAATTAACCTATTTAGAGAATTCAATGTCTTACTATAATATTATAACATCATCCATACCAATTACATCTGCGACATTATTGCCTATACATTTAGTTGTTATATATCCCTATTAAACATAATTATTTAAATATTAGAAACTAAATTTATTTTAGCATTAAACACTAAGCTTATCTCATACCCATTCCCTCTAATAATCATTAGAATATAGATTCTCAATTATAATAAACGTGATAATTTCTTTCAAATTTATCATTCAAATACATATTATTTAATTTTATCAATTTTAAACTTTATTTATGAGACAATTTATATATTTCATTTATTTTTCATAATTAAATTTAGACATAAAATAAATTTGTTTTAAATTATGAACATAATCTCGATTTTTCTCATATATCACCTCTCAACTAGTTTTATAAGTGAATTCGTATAAGACTTTTTTTTAAATGAATTTAATAGAGAATCATGGATTGACCAAAATATATCATGGGTTACATAAATCAATATAATTATTAATTATTATTTATATATGTGGGGAAATTATTATAATTATCATTAAATTATTTAATTATAATAATTAACTATAAGTTTTCACTCAAATAAAAATCCTCAAAATTTTTATAGTAAACTTATTTCTTTAATCAAAATAAACAGTTTTACATTATGCTCAAAATCAAATTTATAACCCTCTCATATCTAAGCATATCTAAACACTAGAGTCTAGATTTTTCTGCGGCCTGGTTGATATAATATGCTCGGAACTAGTATTTCTGTCTGGCCTATATAAACTAGGTCAGGTCATATTTGAACTTGCTCCGCGGGCTATATAAACTTACACTACGGTGGCATCTTGGGACTCTCTCTACGGCCTATATAAACTTTGTGATGCCACAACTAAACCTGGCGGCTTATACGAACACTGAAGTATGGCTTTGTGGCATATCTAAACACCAGAGTGTCCAGATTTCCCAACAGCTTCATTGTGATATTCTACGACCTCGTTGATAAACAATTTTCTATGGTGGATACATTACTTTTCTGCAAAACGTACGGTCGGTACCCATTATTGATAACCATTTATCAACGGTGGATACAATACTTCTCTATGGCCTCAGTGGAGAATTTTATCATAGTACTGCAGCACATAACATAACTCTACGGCTCACCTTTGCAAAACGTGTGGATTAATATATAGTGTGGCTCTAAATATAACTCTGCTTCATACCATCTCCTACCAGGTGAATACGTTCCCTTTTACCTTTTTCTTAGTAACTTTTATTGGTTCAAATTATGAGTAATTTTTTTCCATATTTCCAAGCCTATTTACAGCAAAGGGAGGAAAAACAAAATTCTTAGAAACAGCATTTAAGAATATAATGATTTTTTAGAAAAATGAAGAGAAGATAGAGAAAGATATTTTAAATTGGAATTATTTATCATTTTTGAAAATAACTCTAAATCATTAGAAGATAAAGTGATAACACTCAAAGTGAACTCGGAGGAATAAAATATAGCATGTAAGAAATAGAACACAAAAGAAATCAACACTAGAAAATAACACTTTCTAAAAGACAAATTAAAGATTTAAAAGTAGAACTAAAACTTAGAAAATATAATTTCTACTTCTCTCACTTGTGATTCTTTCTATCTAAAATAGTATGTTCTTATTATTTCTTATTTTTTAGATTGGTGTGTGGTTATCAACTAAATAATTATGTGTCCAAAATAATATACATATCTAACTACAACACTACATACATTTATATGTAATATTATTTGATTAATTTATGTAGTAATAGTTTTTCCAATTAGTATCAAAGACCGTTTGAGATAAAAGAAATGCAGTGTTTCCCATTAGTATCAAAGACCGTTTGAGATAAAAGAAATGCAGTGTTTGGTCATACGAATGTCGCTTTAATAAAAACCAAAAATTAAAAACAACAGCATTAGCCCCAAAGTCCTGCATTCCATGTTGATCATACAACGACACCTTTATGATTCCGGCACCTTTATGATTCGACCAACAATTTCCAGCTACCGATTTATATTTTGTAAAGCTCAAGCATCTTTAAAATTTTCATACCAATTTAAAAAACTGAAATAGGAATTAATTTTTCCTCTGGAGTTTCAGGCTATTCATCCGTCCACGCAATCATGATATCTTACACATGGTTACAAATCCTTAAAATCACAAATACCATCGATCACATTGTCTCCGTGATTGTTTCCAACTTTGACTGCCATTGGATTCGACCTCTACCATCTCGTTTCTTTGACAACCAGTCATATCCAATAGTGCCGAGACTCTATATAAATCTGATGCATATTTCACACCACTGGCATATTTCACACCACTGAGGTTTCCTTATCAAGATCAACGAGCATGACTTCGAAAATATAATATTTACATGTTTCAATTGTGATTTTTTCTATATAAAAATGTTTGTTTTTATTTATTCTAGTTGTTTTCAAGATTGGTATATAGAAATATTATGTCCACCAAATAATTATGTATCCAAAGTATACGATAATAATATTTACATTATATTTATTTTAATAATTTAAATAAATAACATTTAAATAATATTGATATTTATTAATATTAAATAATATAAAGGTAAATATTAATATTATTAATAAAATTAATTAAATAGGATAAAAAAAATTTAATTATTAAGGAATTTAGCTCTAATAAGATTATATATTAATAAGATTTAATAAAAATCGAATAAAAATAAGTAAATAAATATATAAATAAAATATAACAAATTAAGTTAGAGTAAAATCTGACCTTATAACAAAATAATGAAATAATGGTATAAAATAATAACATTTGTCATTATATTATTAATTATTTAAATAAATAATATTATTATTATGAATAGTAATTACTAACGGTAAAATAAATATAATAATGGTAAAAAAAAAAAAAAATATATAAATAATATTAAACATTAATAAATAATAAATTAAACAATATACATAAATAAATTATAATAATAAATAAAGAGATAAATAAAATAATTAAATAAAATTTAGTTCCCTCCCCTTGGGCTTGGTCATACCTAGTTGTTAGAGGTCCTGTTTAACTGTTACTAAGTCATATTTAGGCTGTTGGAATGGCCTCCCTATGAACCACACTGGTTGGTTCCGCGTAGACAAATGATTTTTTATGTGATTTTGTCGAAATTTTTCTTACAAACAAGATTATGATTCACAAAATTCTGAATTCTTTAACTACATAGATTTCTATGTAACATTATTTAATTAATATATGGGATGATATGTTTTTCTAGTTTGTATCAAAGCCCGTCCGGGCCTGGGCTGAGGGAAATAAGAGAGACAGGATGTTTTGTTTTAGTTTTTAAGTCTTCCCATAGAGCAGGGTTCTGAGATTCGAGGGAGTGTGATGTTGTTTGATAGTAAAGCTCTTTCCGGATTACTCAATGTTGTGTGCGCGCTGAGATGGAGAGAGTTATCCTGCAGTTTGATTGTGTGGAGCATCTGAGAACTGTGTGTGACTAGTGTTGCTACCACTATTGTTTACTATTGGGTTTTGGTGAACCCGGCGTGAATTTTGACGGGTTATTAACCATTATTGGTGGTGTGTGATACGTGATTGGGCAGCGTGTACGGACGACCCTAGTCTGGAAAATCGAGTGCTGTGTCTATCCAATATTGAGTGTATCCAACTATCCCATAATATGTGAAGCCCGTGAGAGTTGCCACTGCAATTGGAGTCTAAAAGAGGCGGGTCTCAGTTGCGAGTATGTGGACTGGAGGCTATGTGTTTTTCTATTTCCCTTTTATTGTTGTACTGGAGGCTATGTGTTTTTCTTTTTCCCTTTTATTGTTGTATAGCGTGACGGTGTTGTGAAAAGGTTAAACGACTGCGGTGGAGTCCACCTGGCGAACTGCGTAATAGTGAGTGGAAAAAGTAGGCTGAGCAGACTTCCTACTGTGGAAGATTGCATGCTAGTGATATGGAGTACTGCATGTTGACTGACGTCATTTGAAGTCTGTGTAAGCGTTGAGGGTTCAACTAGATGAGGCGAGCATGGAGATTCATGGATGTGAGCCTGTAGGAACCTATATTTCATTGCTAACACTGATAGATACTGTTTCTTTTCACCAAACTCCTGCGAAGGCGATTTGTTAGTATTTGCATACCCGAAGTTTACTGCGAGTATTGGATTTGTCGTATCTCTCTAGGAATCGCCACATTAGTGCGAGTAAGGAGCAAAGCTATTTTCAATGTATGTTGTGAAGCGTTTGAAGCAACGCTGGGTCCAACTCTGGGAGTTACCAAATATATACTTTAATGCGATATGATGAGGGAAAGTATGGATAGTAAAATAGTTGTTAAATCTCCGAAACGGTGTAGTTAATGTAGGATAGAAACACACTAAACTGTTAGAACACAAGCATTCTAATCTGGCGCAGTCGTAATTAATATATCCTACTATTTTATATCTCCTCATGGCATGAGTGCCAAATAAATTATTTGTAATGTCAATGAGGATTTATGGAGACTGGAAATCTTTAGGTTTTAAATCTTCGAATGTATTATCCGCGCGAAAAGTCATTTGTGGCGATGGACTTTATCGTAAAAGTATTTGCGATTATTATATTATTTTTACAACATATTAAATTTGACAATGGATCGTATTACTTTGGTATTAATAAAATTTCAAAATTAATGATATTAGTTTTAGTTTTTTCTTTGTTAAATTCTATTGAGTTTGTATATGTTCTCCGGAGTACGATAACTTTGTTAGTGTAATTATCTTTCAGCTCTTACACACTGGATAGAAACCAGAGAATCACAACACCAAGTTATTATTTGTTTCAACCTTTTCAAGTATATTTTTACAAATTAATAGTTTTTCCCACATTTATGTGGTAGGGACAATGCTGCCATACATCACTTATTTATTAAAGTGATTTTACAATAAATTTATTTTTTAAACCATAATAAAATCATAATCATAATACGTTGTATTTACCGAGCATTGTATGTTTCACTCCTAGGAATTTGTTATTTGGTTAGGATTTCTCTTTAGTGCATAACCTTGTTACACTCTTTGTTCCTCTTTTCCTCTCCACCTTAAATGCCATTACCTCTAAATTAGCCCCTGGTGCATTGGGAGGGGGCATTGAGGTCTACAAAGTCTTCTTAGGAGGGGGCATTGAGGTCTACAAAGTCTTCTTAGGAGATCCTATCCGAGGAGATCTTATCCCAACTACAACAATGAATATGTTTTCTTGCAGGATTGAATTTGGCTTCTAAAATTGCATACAATTTATTACACTCTATATAAGTTATAAACCTATTTTCTCTTTCATGTGATCTTTCATCTGTTTTTTACTTATTATTACAAACCTATTAGTATTTTATGTTTCTACTACGAGTTTGTATTTTAATTTTTTTTTGCTTTGTTTATGTTTCTCTCTTTTTTTGCTAGGTAAGCACCCATGGGGGATTTGAACCAGTGACCTATTGTAAGGAGTGCCTTAACAGTGCACCCATTCAATTTATTTATGTTTCTTTCAACTGTACAAACTTGCTACACTAATTGTTCTTGTTTCCCTCAAATGGAATTATATCTAAATTACGATATGGGTGCATTGGGAAGGGGGGTTGGGGGACCTCTTAGCAAATGAGATCCAAATTGTAGCCATGGACATGTTTTAGTATAAGGAACCAAACTTGGATTCCATAATTGCATACTTCTTGTTGTTACTACTCACATATCTTGTGAAGCCACTATATTTTTTCATGTGAGATTTGATTTATTTATTGTTAATTTTTACATCTAATTAGTCTCTAAGGTTTACTCTATACTGCTAGTTTTCTTTCCTGCTTCCCAACCCCACATAGATAATGTCAAATCTTGATGAGTTTGAGTGGTGTGGTGCTCAGATATTCTTTAACCCCTCCCCAAGTCTATTGTTTCATGCAAAAAAGGTGATTTGAGTATAATGGAAATCAACTTGAGCACTAGAAGAGATTGAACCAATTCCTCTCCACCAGTGGCTAAACTATTTTCTATTTACCAAATGCCTTAAAAACAAAATCTTTCTTCGCAATTAGCCATACAATTCAAACCCAAGATGGAAGACCACTAACCATGCTAGGTGTAAGAACTCTAGACCTCAACTTCTCCCTTTTAGTTCTATTAAAACACATGCATAAGAAAATAATTGTTAACATTTTTATAACATTAAACCCATATTTATATTTCCAACGTGAATTCAAATGCGATGATGATCCTATCTATAAATACCCATTTTCACACCAAACTCATGGTACAACACATATCTCATGATTTTTTTTTTTTTGGTCTCTCAATCAAGTGTCTTGTAACAAGTTGGTTTGGATTATTAGTACCTATTAACTCGTTAGTATCATGAAACCTCTAAAATAAAACCTACAATATTAACCATCAAAATGTTCTCTACTTAAAATAAGTATTTCGATATATTATTAGAAAAAGGTTTTGTAAAATTCATTAACACTATAATGCAAAATTAAATATTTTAATACATTATTATAAAATAGTTTTCTAAAATATACTAACAAAAAATATAATCAAATTTTCAAAACTATTAATATATAATGATTAATAAATCTTACTTCATATATGTACACATCATTAAAATATAATTTTATTTTTTAATTGAAGGAATTATGTATTATATTATTAAACAAAAACATGAAAATTAAATAGCAACAATATATTTAAAAAAAATAACAAATATTGTATATGTATTGATAATGGTAGTTATATTCAAAGAGATATAGAACAGTTGGTGAAGGAGCACACTGTTAAGGTGCTCCATAAGCAAAGGTCACTGGTTCTAGTCTCGTCGATACTAAAAATCTAACATGGTTTCCGCTGGTGCGGCTCAGGCTGGGTGCGATCCCCGGGTGACTTTGACAGCTTAGATACCCCTGAGTTGTGGCCTCTTAGCCACAAGGTAAGCGTGATTTTCAAGATTCACCCACATATCAACCAAAAAAAAAAAGATAATGTTAGCTATATTAAGAAAATTAGTCATACTAAGAAACGTATGTGTTAAAAATGGCGATTATATTGATCATATTTAGGGGTTGTTAGTGCCCAACAAATGTTGTAGAGGGGTTATTTATGATTTTGTGGATAGACAGAAAAAAAATTTATTCAATGTTAGGGAAGGGAAACCATTATTGATGAAACGTATTTTGTGGTATATAAATATTTAATTTTACTAAAATATCAAGATGTAATGCATGTTAAAATTGTAATAAATTTCTCCACTACCTATTACTCTTTGACTAATTCCACATTCAAAATCTTAATTTATCGTACCTCGTACAAATAATTACTTGGCCATCTCGGTCCGCTTGGGATACCTCAATTGGAAATGACCATGGAGATGAAGTCTCACTGAACCAAAAGTCTTGGGTTCAAATCTTATGCTATCCCTTGATTGAGTTCAGAAGTTGGACATGATGAAGATGTAGTCCTACCAAGCTTACAAAAAAAATATTAGGCCATCTCATCATTTTGTTTTAATTTCCACTTAGAAATTTTTGAGAATCCTAAATGCTCAAGTTGATTTACAAGCTAATTTGGGCTTTGTGTTGAATGAAGGCCACACAAGACAAAATTAGGGGCATGCTCTTACCCATGTTAGATGCATTTCATTTATTCATGAAGTTTTTCAAAGGCATCTACATGTGTTATGATAATTCCTCAATGAGTTATTTATCTACTTTAGCTACGATGCTCATTACTTTATCTAGTTGTTCTTAGAGATGATCTAATGAAGGATTCAAAGGATGAATAATGTTTTTCTAATGAAATTTTAATATTAACATTATTTTAGATCAGTTTATTGTTACGTTTATTATGTGTTTTTCTACTGGATCTTGGTATTGGAGGCATTTGGAAGTATTATTCATGATTTCACATATAACTTTGTCTTGGTGAAGGATTTTCACCACATCTAAATGATTTTGGGTTTCCTTTTGTATGGATTATTTTGTTTTTCCTTTCGGTGGATATGTGGAATGTTTTATATTTTCTAGATTGATATTTCATGGATATGACATAGAACCGATATGTGGAAATGCTATTTGAAAATAGGTATTATCTATGTGAGTTATTTATCTACTTTAGTTACGGTGCTCATTACTTTATCTAGTTGTGCTTAGGGATGATCTAATGAAGGATTCAAAGGATGAATAATATTTTTTAATGAAATTTTAATATTAACATTATTTTAGATCAGTTTATTGTTACATTTATTATGTGTTTTTCTACTGGATCTTGGTATTGGAGGCATTTGGAAGTATTATTCATGATTTCACATATAACTTTGTCTTGGTGAAGGATTTTCACCACATCTAAATGATTTTGGGTTTCCTTTTGTATGGATTATTTTGTCTTTCCTTTTGGTGGATATGTTGAATGTTTTATATTTTCTAGATTGATATTTCATGGATATGACATAGAACCGATATGTGGCAATGCTATTTGAAAATAGGTATTGTCTATGTGAATTAAAGGAAATCTTGAGAGGATCACAACCATGGAAGAAAGGTGGGGTAGAAGTTCATTATGGCATAAAAAACTGAAATTTTAGGCAGTTTACGTTGTAGGGAGACTAGGAAAGAAAAAAATTAGTTGAAGATAAAATAAGACATTATAATTTGATAGAAAATACTTTTGAATTGTTGGAACTGAAGGACTAAGAGTAATAAGTTAGTACTATTATGATTATTTCATGTATGAAATACCTTAAATTGGATTAAATCTCATATTTTTTAAATCAACGCTTTCTCAAGTAATGGCAAACCTTGGGTTGCCACAAAACGTTAAGTTATTGCTGTGAGGAAAAGGTCTTGTGTGAAGAGGAAGGTTCCTCCATAGAGTTGCACATGATCCATGAAAAAAAGATGATAAACCACCTAATACCCTGTAAATATATTCCTTCAAACATATTACACACTAACAAAGGTAATATTGTTAAATGGGTGCTTGCCTCTTATGAATAGTTTTGTGATCCTAATTAGTTGTGGTTGTCGGAGATAGTATGTAAATATTTCGAAATCTTTCTCTATTTCCACCACCTATATCTAGCACTTGATACAAAAAGGCACAAAATAGTCATCTAAAATGTTGCAATGATAAGAGAAACTTGATATCTAATGTACATCACTCAAGACAATCTAGATATAAACATATATGTAATAAACAAAATGTATTTTGGGGAGAAATAATAGAATATGTATTAAGAAATGGAGCAAGAGAATTTGTGCCTCCTTGCATGCAACCCCTCCTTGGCTTATGCTCACAATTAAGACAACCTTTTGATAGTAAGATGGTTCTCTAAGAATTTCAAAAGGATTTAGATATATGCATTTTTTTTACTCTTTTCTCTAGTAGGAATGACTTCATTATATAGACTTGATGAAGAGAGAAGTGGATGTATCTAAACCGTATGCCATATAGAATCAAGATTATGGTATCAATTCCAATGCCATTAGATGAGACAATTAAAACCTTCTCACATTGATCTCATGTTGAATGAGAAAATCTGGAAGTGTAGAGAGGTCATTACTTTGTCTTAAGATGAATCAAGCGATCATAACCACATTTAGAAGAACAAGAAGTAATTCAATGTTCCTTGTTCTATAGAAGGAGTGATGTAGCTAGTAGTTTTTGTCTCCTGGTGTAAAACACTAGTGTCTTAGTTAGTAGGTAATTGGGTCTCTCAAGCTAATAGTTAAGGTGGAAAATAAGACTATAACAATTGCTCCATAATGTGCGAGGTTAGAAGAGAAACTGATGGAAAGAATAAATTACAATACTCTAACCATTATGGTGGCACAAGGAAGGAGTTGAGGCACAAAAAACTAGTCAGGAGTTGTAACGCTTATAAACCAATCATATAGATCATACCTAAAGTGGACGTACCTATGACTTTTATAATAAATAACAAAACTTGGATACCAAAAAAATACACCATGGATCCATGAAATAAAATGCAAAGACATTGCCACAAACGAATACATTATGTATCCATGCCATCAATAAAGATATCACAACCACTAGAAAAAAAATGTTGATCTATGTCATAGCATACATTAGGAAGAAATTGGATGTGAATGAGAGTGACCTAAGTGGTATTCAAAGTACATATAATAGTGAAATTCTCATTTACAACTTAGGAGGGGTAGCATAAATAAATGACATGCCCCCATTTCCAAGGTATTCATCCAAACCTTGATGGTATTATTTTAGTTTATGAAAATAGATGAGTTGATGTCAAGCATGAAATAAATTATCTAGTATCAATCATTGAGGTATATCATTAATAAAAATGAGGGGAATCAACAATGATGAGAATGCCTCCTTGCGATAGGTCACCGGTTCAAATCCCCCGTGGGTACTTAGGTTAGTCTTAACGTAGAAAAAAACAATGATGAGAATGCACCCCAAGGTACCTAGTACAATCTAATGAGTGTAAATAGTGTACCTAAATTTCAACACTCATAGATTTTATTGATCAGGAGTCAATGAGGTAAACCCATTTTCAATCACGAGAAAACTTCCCACTGAAGTCTACAAGCTCGAAGGTACTAGCTACTTTCTAGGTGTGCTTCCTAGATATTGAAATTGCATTTATAGGAAGACATTTGTTAAAAATGGAATTTATGTATCCCCCATCTATTGTTGTGAAACATACACTGAGTGATGATGTGAAGTGGTAGAGTCATTGAGTACAAATGGAACGTGGGTGACCAACAATATAGCAAGTCAACGAAACTAAAAATGGACAACTCAAGCTTAATCTTCCCTTCAAAATATGAGGTGTGACATCAGAGTGTCTTTGTAACATAGAATTGTGAGAACCACATGATATATTTATATGGAAGAGTAACTGAGGCTAGAGGAGTAAATTACTCATTTATATGGTAGGACACCTGTGTTAAGAAACCAGCTCATAGAAACATAGAAAAGATAGATCAATGCCTTTGAATTCAGCATCTTCGAGGGGGGAACCTCCTTCACATTACAAAAATTAACAATTCTTGGATAATAAAATGACTAAACCTCCCTTCTATATATAGGAGTCTAAGGGGTCACAATGTAATCAAGCTGACATAACAGTAATAACATAAGGGCACAAAATAACAATATGAGGACAATAGGGGCACAATAATAACAATAAGGGATACAATGACAATAGTAATGGCAGAATCACTAGCATTATAGGGGCCTAACATGCCACTCTCCCTCTGAAAAGCATTGTCCTCAATGCTTGAGTAGTTCTTGATGCTTCTATATAAAATTATCATCCTCCCATGTGGAATCTTCAGCAGATAATTTCTTCCACTTGTTGAGATACTCCGAAATTAATAAATTTCGTAGCTGTCGAGTTCTTGATTCTATGACTCCTTTCAGTTCTAATATGATTTTTCCTTCCTCGTCAAGTTCTAGACATATTGTATGATGTGGGAGGTTGTCACCTATAACCTTCTTTAAACATGAGACATGGAAAACTAGGTGCCCTCGGGAAGCTACAAGAAGCTCTAATTTGTATGCCATAGTACCAATATTTTGCAGCACCTTGTACGTACCATAATGCTTTGGTGATAATTTATTATCCTTGTTAGCTTGCTTGAGGGACATTTATTTATATGGTTGTAGCCGTAGGAATACCCAGTCACCTACATCAAAACTAATTTCGCGGAGATGTTGATCTGCCTGTGGTTTCATTCTATTTTGCGCCAATGTGAGGTTATCCTTTAAGAGTTACAAAACTTGTTGTGGACACTCAATGTGATGTTCCACTGCTTGAACCTTAGAATTTTATCTTAAATATGACATGATGGATGGTGGATGATATCCATAAAGTGCCATAAATGGGGTCATTTTTGCTGCAGTATGGAAGGAAGTGTTATAACACCATTCAACCAGAGGCAACAATTTGGCCCATTGTGTCCATTTATCAGATACAAACCAAAGAAGATATTCTTCCAAACATTTGTTTAGTCTCTCATTTTTCCCATCAAACTGAGGATGATAAAATGATCTATGAGCTAACTGAGTACTGAGATAACAAAATAACTTTATCCAAAGATTTCCAGGGAAAATGGGATCTCTATCTCTTACAATAACCTTTGGGTTTCCATGTAGCTTTTGAATTGTTTCCATAAATGCAGTAGAAACTGTATTGGATTTAAATCGATGTGAGAATGCACAAAAGTGTTCATACTTGGTAAGTATATCAACTACCACCATGATGACACTCTTTCCTTCGAAGTTGGGTAAACCTGTGACAAAATCCATTGAAACCTCCTTCGAATGTTGGCTTGGAATGGATAAAGGTTGTAATAAACCTGGAGTCTTAATTATTTCAACTTTATTTTGTTGGCAAACCAAACATTCCGCCACAAACTTTTGAATATCCGATTTAAGGCCATCCTAAAAAAAATTACTTCTTAACCATGTGGTAAGTTTTTAAATATCCTTAGTGCCCTACTGAGCGAGAAGTGTGTAGTTCCATAATATTCTTTTGCTTGAGTTGGGAATTCTTACATAGGTATAAGTGATCTTTGTACAATAACGAACCACTTTTCTAGCTAAATGTATCAGATGTACTAGGATCTTGTTGTATCTTTCGAATGAGTGCCCACAGTTCTTCGCCATTCTTCCATTCCTCCATTGCTTCATTTATCCATTTCGGTTAGATAATAGAAATGGCGAACAACAATTCTTCCACATCCTTATCCTTTCTTGAGAGTGCATCTGCCACAAGATTTTGCTCCCCTTTTTTGTAGATAATTTCAAAGTCATAACCCAACATCTTTGTGACCCATTTTTGTTGTTATTTAGAGGATAATCTTTGTTCTAAAAAGTATTTAAGACTATCATGATCTGTTTTTACCTTGAAGTGTCTTCCCATTAGGTAGGGTTCTTTCCTTCTCATAAATAGCTTTGTGTAAATAGTATCCCTTGATTGGACGACTTTTGAAAGCGATGGGTCTTTCATCTTGCATTAAAACAACACCAATTCCATTTCTTGAAGCATCACATTCCACAATAAAGGTTTTTGTGAAGTCCAACATAGCTAAGACCGATGCTTGGCACATTGCATCTTTAAGATGTTTGAAGGCCTTTGTTGCTTCTGGAGTTCATGAAAATGTGTCTTTCTTCAATAAGGTTGTTAGAGGTGCTGCTATTCTCCCCCAATTCTTAACAAGCTTGTGATAATACCAATTCAACCTGAGAAATCCTCGCAGATGGTTTATGGATGTGGGCATTTTCCATTCCTTAATGGCTTTAATTTTGCTAGGGTCTACCTTAACACCTTCATGAAATACAATATGATCCAAATATTCCACCTCTTGTACTCCAAAGAAACATTTGGAGATTTTCACATATAATTGTTTCTCCTACAGTAGTTTGAGCACCCCGTCAACATGTTCAACATGATCCTTCCAAGACTTGCTATAGATTAGTATATCATCAAAAAATACTAACACAAGTTTTCCAAGGAAGGGTTTGAAAATGGAATTCATTAAACCTTGAAATGTATAAGGTGCATTGGTAAGGCCAAAAGGCATGACCAAAAATTCATAATGAACCTCATGAGTTATAAATGCTATTTTTAGAATGTCTCCAGTCTTTATTCTGATTTGATGATATCTTGAATGAAGATCCAACTTGGTGAACTAAATTGATCCATGAAATTCATCCAATAATTCATCAATGACAGGAATGGGAAATTTATCTTTAATACTGAGCTTGTTGAGCTTCTTATAATCCAGACACGTGCCATGATCCATCCTTCTTATGCACCAATACTACTGGAGTAGAGAAAGAACTTTGACTAGGTTGAATTATACCAGCCTCTAGCATTTCTGCAACCATACGTTCTGTTTCACTCTTTTTGGCATAGGGATATCTATACGGCTTGATGTTTGGAGGAAGACTTCCTAGAATCAAATGAATAACATGATCATGATCACAAATATGTGGGAGAACTTTGGGAGTCTCAAATACCGTGCAGGGAAACAATTATAGAATTGAGGCTTCTGTGATCCATCAAAGTTATAAGAAGAGCTTCGGAGAAAATCACATATAGAAAGACCTTTGTCGACGCGTTTCGAACCAACTAGTGTGGTTCATCGTCAGGACAAGTTGAAGACAGATCCAACTACACCTGTTAAATAGACTGAGCAGAGACTCCAACGGCTATATTTGACTCTAGGACCCAGGTCAAATTTTTTAATTTATTAATTAATATAATTTTTTTTATATTACTTAAAAATTATAAATAATATTATTATTATTCCTATTTATGTATATATAATATAATAAAATTAATATTTCAGGAAACAAGCTAAATTAATTTTAAATTAAAGTAAATTACCCTCTTGAAAAATGACCTTAGTAAGAAAAAGAAGAATAATTATGTTATAATTTATTATATTTTTAAAACTATTAATATTAAATATTACTCATAAAATGGAGATAAGAAAAATTAGGTCCAAATAAATAAATAGATAACAACTATTTTAGAGTAAATCACTTAATAATTAAATTAATAAAAATAATAACCTAAGGTTGTGTTAGTATAAACCAATTAATATTCTTTTTGATATTAATATTAATATATTGTTATATTTTATGGGAATAAGTAAAAATAGGTGAAAAAGGGGGACTAGCGCCCAACAAATTGCTTATTTATAATATACTAACACTAGGTTGCTACAATTAAATAATATTAAAAGATGTTATTATTATTTCAAGTTTTCTATTATGGAACTAACTAACGTAGGTAAGTAAATAAATTAAACTAATGGTAAGTTTTAAATTATTAATTTAGTTAGAAACAATATTCCTAAATTTTTGTATATATGTGTATAATCTAATCATAATGTTAGGTTAAGATATATATATTCACATGTTAAGGTGAACCTTAAGATTGCTAACTAATCATGGTGAGTGAGATGTTTTATTTAATTCAATAATTATTCTTAATGTTATGAGTTTGTTAAGGTGAAAAATAATTTTAACGGTTAGTTTTTTAAGAAGGTAAATGAGTAGTTTATTTTATTAGTTAATTATCCTTCATGTTATACTAATTTGTTTATAAAATTATTTTAATTTATTAATTAATACTAATATTATAAAATGTATATATATATATATTATATATATATATATATATATTATATATATATATATATATATATATAAGTATATATATATATATATATATATAAGAATAAGAATAAAATAAGAATAAAAGTAAAAGTAGCCAAAAATAACTTAAACTAAATCTAACAAACCATAAGACCAATAATAAAAATTAAATCCAAGAATAAAAGTAAGTATTAATTACAGGACAATACATTATAAATATATTAAATAAAACAATATCAGTTAATCAATCAATCAAACTAAATTAAAACTCAAGACACCATAATAAAGAAGAATAATAATACGAGTAGTAGCAAACAGTTAAAAGAGGATAAAGATAATACTATTATTATGAAATAGTTAACAATATATAACTATATTAACAATATATATAATCAATAAGATCACTTAGGACCAAAGAAACATCAAACTGGAAAACGACAAGGAGAAACAGGAGGCGCAGGACGGGAGAAAATCCACAAGAAAACCACAAGAACAAGGCGGAACGGAAGGTACCAGGGAGAACGATGAACGCACCCCAGACCAACCCGGGGGGGTTTTGGGGGGGGGGGGGAGGAGAAAGAAGCCCTAAGAAAGGGCAGGGATCCAATATCTACTTACCTTCCAGCCATCATCTCTATTGAGATTGTTAGGCCTTCGCTAAATTTCAATTGCTTCCCTCAATTTGCGAGGATGGAACTGAGCAACTTTGGAAATAACTTTGGCCTCCTCAATACAGACATGGTGCTTTGTCTTGTTCACATGCTCAGCTAAGGCTGAAGACTTAGTTCTCCCATACCTAAGGTCTGCTGCATGTTCACAAATTCTCTGCTGGATGGAACGCCCTGTTTCCCCTATATAGGGAGTCCCACATGAACAAGGGATCAAATAAACACCCTTCATGTCTTTAGGGTTAACAGGGTCTTTCACTGACCAAAGAGAATTACGAATGGTCCTGAGGGGTTTGAAGGTTGAGGGAATATCAAACGTCCTAAGGATTCGAGCAATCTTGTCCGTGGTCCCTTAGACATAGGGAAGATGGACACCTAGACGACGCTCCCTAGGTTCTTTCTTTAATAAAGCATTCCTAGAGGCTTTAAGGAAAGCCTTCTGACCTAGGCGCCTACTGTATATGTTTTCCTCAAAGACATCAAGGAGATGGGATCTCTCTCTATCCAAACTCTCATCGTCCGAGATTCTGAGTGCATGAGTAGCCAGGGTATTAAGAACACCCATCCTCTGAGCAGGGAAATGATCGGAATCAGCATGAAGATACTGCTCAGTGTGCGTTTTCTTACGGAACACCGAGTGGGAGAGAGAGCCATCCTTCTTCCTAGAAATAAGAATATCCAAGAAAGGGAGGCTACTATTGACCTCCTTTTCCATGGTAAACTTAATCGCCGAGGACTGACTGTTGAGATGTTTGAAAAAATGATCAAGCTCCTCATGGCCGTGGGACCAGATGACATTGGTGTCATCTACATATCTTTTCCAAAGCTTAGGACCCAGACGAGCTAAGGCTAGAGCCTTGGCCTCAAAATCCTACATAAAAAGATTCGCTACAATAGGAGAGAGGGGGGAACCCATGGCAACACCACAGGTCTGCTCAAAGAACTCACCCTCGAAACAAAAGAACGTGGAAGTGAGACATACCTCAACCAGATGCGCGGTGTCTGAATCTGTTAGGCGATAGATCACTTCCATGGCCTCCTTAATAGCGATGCAAGTGTACAGGGAGACCACATCAAAGCTGACCAGAATGTCCTCCGGGTCAAGCTTAATATCTTTAAGCTCCATGACGAAGGATGTCGAGTCCTTTACGAAGGACTCTATGCGGCATACCAGCGGCTTAAGCCTCAGAGCCAGAAACTTGGCTAGAAGGTAGGTCGGACCACCAATGGTGTTGACGATAGGCCTCAGTGGGGCCTCTTCCTTATGAATCTTGGGTAACCCATAGATTCTCGGAGCGATGGGATTGCTCTCAATGAGCTTGCGGGACAGGGAACCCACTGAGTTACTAGACTTGATGGCGAGAGCCAAGGTCCTAGAGACTTTCTTAAGAGGGTTCTTGGCCAGTTTTTTATAACTGCCGCTATTATGAAGATGATCTAACATCTTCTTACGGTAATCCTCTTTGTTGAGGATGACTGTAGCCCCTCCTTTGTCCGCTTTAAGAACAACGATATCTTCATTCTGATTAAGGGACCTTAGGGCATCGAACTCATCCTTGCTGAGGTTCCTTCGAGGGGGTTTGGCCCTCCTAAGGGTGACAGCACAGTCCTGCCTAATGGTGTCCTTCACATTATCAGGCAAATCCCTAATTTCCTGCTGTACACCACAAATAATGTCATCTAGCGGGATTTTCTTAGGGGCAAGGGAAAAGTTTAAGCCCTTGCTTAAAAGACTAAAAATGGATGAGGAAAAGGAAAAGCTCGACAAGTTAACAACCTTACTATTCCGAGAAGGCGAGGGAAGAGAGACATCTTCGCCGAGGCACTTATTGCCATCAAAATTATTATTATTAAAACCACATAAGATATTATCCTTCCTCACATCATTGTTATTATATAGCTTATTATTAATATTAATGCGTTTTTCATTGATATTACTAGTAATTATTGTCCCATTATTATTCATATTACTCATCCCTTTATTAATATTCTTGGTGTTCTTATATAACTCATCATTAATACTTTCAGTATTGCATAGATGGTTAATATTATTACTCCTATATAACTCATCATTAATTCTTTTAGTTATGTATAGATTGTTAAAATTACTAGGGTCCTTATCATTATAACTACTCTCATTATAAATATTACTATCTACATCAGAGTTAATACACCCCAAACCACTGAAATATGAATTGCATAGAATATTTTTAGTATCATTGATCTTATCTTTCTTATTGTTACCACTATTAATATTACAATTAAATGAATTATTAATATAAGCGCTATCTTTATTGTTAGAATTATTATCAAGGTTACTTTTTAAATTGAAAATAGCCCTAGAATCTGAAGAAATAAAATCCAGCCAATTGCAATTACTGGACACACAACCCAGACCCCTATTCCCACTACACGAAAGCCTATTAACACTACCATGGAGACTGCCGGCATAATCAGACGAGAGATCGCGACTTACCTTACCAACGCTGCTCTCCCTACGCGCTGAGTCCACGCCTGCGAGCCCGGTTTTAATTGTAAGCCTGCTCAGCGGGATCCATCCAAGTTCCGTGGATTTAGAGAGGATTCTACCATCGTCCGCTGCATCATCCACTAATGGCGAGACCGCTTCAGCTAGGGAGACCGCTTTGTCACCGAATTGTTTATAATGGCCACTCAACAGGTAACCCAGGCATGCAGGCGAGGCTGAAGCCACGTGTTCCTACTTAACATGCCGCCTGAAACATTCGACCATGTTTCTACCCAATTCAATCCTCCGAACGCCCTTGTCTACCGAGAGGCTTCAAGTCCGAGATCTACTTACGTGGCTCAAAAACTGGCTTTTACCGTGAAGGGGAGAAGCCGCTACCTCCACCTCCTCCTTACGCTGGGAATAAGCACTCAATGATCTTACAAATTCCAGAACCCGCTCCCTCTCTGCTTTTGAAACCTGATCCACTGAGTGAGGCAGTTTCAACAGGTTAAAACCCTGGATTACAGATAGATGAGGAGTAACTGCGAGATCCACCTGGGCGGTCGCATACTGCCTCTTTGGATGAAGGGACAATGACGTGCTCTCTAGAGATATCTGGACTAACTGGGGGGGAGGAGAAAGAATTGACCACCGGGAGGGACGAAGCCTAAGAGCAGAGGGCCAATTTCTGAGACACAGAGATCCGGCTCCAGGAACCAACATTCTTCAATGAATCATCCCTCTCTGATTTATGAGTTAAGAACTGAAACTTCAAAGCTTGTTTTTGCCCCCTGATCTCTTCCAATCGCAATGATTTCAATGCCGAACATGCATCTATTCTGGCCCACAGGGAGGGAGACATTAAGTTCGACAGTTCCTAGTGCAAACCCAGAAGCTCCTGAGAGAGTTGACGCAGGACTTTGCTGACCCTATTAATTTCAGACCTTAAAAGCACTAGACTGGCTTTTACGAACACTCCATGATTAGAAGGAGTGTGGAGGCGATGGTTGATCTGGGCAAAGACCGGGATAACTACGGGATAACTACAGAGTCTCTGCATCTCTTCAAAAAATCTAGATCCGTCTTCAACTTCGAGACCTGCAAGCGTGCCCATTCAAAATGGTCAACTTTAGATGTAATGACTATACCATGCAGGGAAATAATTGTAGAATTGAGGCTTCTATGATCCATCAAAGTTATAAGAAGAGCTTCGACGAAAATCACATATAGAAAGACCTTTGTCGACGCGTTTCGAACCAACTAGTGTGGTTCATCGTCGGGACAAGGATGAGTTCGATGCCCTAAGGTCCCTTAATCAGAATGAAGATATTGTTGTTCTTAAAGCAGAAAAAGGAGGGGCTACGGTCATCTTCAACAAAGAGGATTACCGTAAGAAGATGTTAGATCATCTTCATAATAGCGGCAGTTATAAAAAACTGGCCAAGAACCCTCTTAAGAAAGTCTCTAGGACCGTGGCTCTTGCCATCAAGTCAAGTAACTCAGTGGGTTCCCTGTCCCGCAAGCTCATTGGGAGCAATCCCATCGCTCCGAGAATCTATGGGTTACCTAAGATTCATAAGGAAGGGGCCCCACTAAGGCCTATTGTTAACACCATTGGTGGTCCGACCTACCTTCTAGCCAAGTTTCTGGCTCTGAAGCCTAAGCCCCTGGTAGGCCGCACGGAGTCCTTTGTGAAGGACTCGGCATCCTTCTTCATGGAGCTTAAAGATATTAAGCTTGACCCGGAGGACATTCTGGTCAGCTTTGATGTGGTCTCCCTGTACACTTGCATCCCTATTAAGGAGGCCATGGAACTGATCTATCACCTAACAGATTCAGACACCACGCATCTGGTTGAGGTATGTCTCACTTCCACGTTCTTTTGTTTCGAGGGTGAGTTCTTTGAGCAGACCTGTGGTGCTGCCATGGGTTCCCCCCTCTCTCCTATTGTAGCGAATCTTTTTATGGAGGATTTCGAGGCCAAGGCTGTAGCCTCAGCTCGTCTGGGTCCTAAGCTTTGGAAAAGATATGTAGATGACACCAATGTCATCTGGTCCCATGGCCATGAGGAGCTTGATCATTTTTTCAAACATCTCAACGGTCAGTCCTCGGTGATTAAGTTTACCATGGAAAAGGAGGTCAATGGTAGCCTCCCTTTCCTGGATATTCTTATTTCTAGGAAGAAGGACGGCTCTCTCTCCCACTCAGTGTTCCGTAAGAAAACGCACACTAAGCAGTATCTTCATGTCGATTCCCATCATTTCCCTACTCAGAAGATGGGTGTTCTTAATACCCTGGCTACTCGTGCACTCAGAATCTCGGACGATGAGAGTTTGGATAGAGAGAGATCCCATCTCCTTGATGTCTTTGAGGAAAACGGATACAGTAGGTGCCTAGGTCAGAAGGCTTTCCTTAAAGCCTCCAGGAATGCTTTATTAAAAGAAGAACCTAGGGAGCATCGTCTAGGTGTCCATCTTCCCTATGTCCAAGGGACCACGGACAATATTGCTCAAATCCTTAGGAGGTTTGATATTCCCTCAACCTTCAAACCCCTCAGGACCATTCGTAATTCCCTTCGGTCGGTGAAAGACCCTGTTAACCCTAAAGACATGAAGGGTGTTTATTTGATCCCTTGTTCATGTGGGACTCCCTATATAGGGGAAACAGGGCGCTCCATCCAGCAGAGAATTTGTGAACATGCAGCAAACCTGAGGCATGGGAGAACTAAGTCTTCAGCCTTAGCTGAGCATGTGAACAAGACAAAGCACCATGTCTGTATTGAGGAGGCCAAAGTTATTGCCAAAGTTTCTCAGTTCTATCCTCGCAAATTAAGGGAAGCCATTGAAATTGAGCGAAGGCCTAACAATCTCAACAGAGATGATGGCTGGAAGGTATGTAGATGTTGGATCTCTGCCCTTTCTTAGGGCTTATTTCTCCTTCCCCGCCCCCCCCAAAACCCCCCCGGGTTGGTCTGGGGTGCGTTCATCGTTCTCCTTGGTATCTTCCGTTCTGCCTTGTTCTTGTGGTTTTCTTGTGGATTTTCTCCCGTCTTGCACCTCCTGTTTCTCCTTGTCGTTTTCCAGTTTGATGTTTCTTTGGTCCTAAGTGATCTTATTGATTATATATACTGTTAATATAGTTATATATCATTAACTATTTCATAATAATAGTATTATCTTTATCCTCTTTTAACTGTTTGCTACTACTCGTATTATTATTCTTCTTTATTATGGTGTCTTGAGTTTTAATTTAGTTTGATTGATTGATTAACTGATATTTTTTTTATTTAATATATATTATAATGTATTGGCTTGTAATTAATATTTACTTTTTATTCTTGGTTTAATTTTTATTAATGGTCTTATGGTTTGTTAGATTTAGTTTAAGTTAATTTTTTGGCTACTTTTACTTTATTTTTAATTCTTATTTTATATATATAATATATATATATATATATAATTTACATTTTATAAATATTAGTATTAATTAATAAATTAAAATAATTTTTATAAACAAATTAGTATAACATGAAGGATAATTAACTAATAAAATAAACTACTCACTTACCTTCTTAAAAAACTAACCGTTAAAATTATTTTTCACCTTAACAAACTCATAACATTAAGAATAATTATTGAATTAAATAAAACATCTCGCTCACCATGATTAATTGGGAATCTTAAGGTTCAACTTAACATGTGAATATATATATATCACATGTGAATATATATATATCTTAACCTAACATTATGATTAGATTATACACATATATACAAAAATTTAGGAATATTATTTCTAACTAAATTAATAATTTAAAACTTACCATTAGTTTAATTTATTTACTTTCTTACGTTAGTTAGTTCCATAATAGAAAACTTGAAATAATAATAACATCTTTTAATATTATTTAATTGTAGCAACCTACTATTAGTATATTATAAATAAACAATTTGTTGGGCGCCAGTCCCCCTTTTTCACCTATTTTTACTTATTCCCATAAAATATAACAATATATTAATAATATTAATATTAAAAAGAATATTAATTGGTTTACACTAACAACCTTAGGTTATTATTTTTATTAATTTAATTATTAAGTGATTTACTCTAAAATAGTTGTTATCTATTTATTTATTTGGACCTAATTTTTCTTATCTCCATTTTTTATGAGTAATATTAATCATAATAGTTTTAAATTAATAATAATATTCATAACATAATATATTTTTTACTAAGGTTCCTTAATTTTAAGAAGGTAATTTACTTTAAATTTAATTTAATTTAGTTGTTTCCATGAATATAATTTTTATTTATATATTATACAATATAATAGGAATAATAATAATATATTTAATAAATTTTTAGTAAATATAAAAAATAATAATAAATTAAAATTATATAAATAATAAAGAAAATTTGACCTGGGTCCTAGAGTCAAATATAGCCGTTGGAGTCTCTGCTCAGTTTATTTAACAGGTGTAGTTGGATCTATCTTCAACTTGTCCTGACGATGAACCACACTAGTTGGTTCGAAACGCGTCGACAAAGGTCTTTCTATATGTGATTTTCGCTGAAGCTCTTCTTATAAAGTCTCAAATACCTTGGAATGATTGTCTAGGACTTTTTGGATATCTAGAGAAATAGATGATTTCGATGTGGGAACCTCTAGTGAACATAATTATGCAATTACACCTTGTTGTTCCTTCTTTAGAAGCTTCGTCATGCCGTTAGAGTTGATTATGTTTCTTGGTTTCTCTACAATACCCCTTAATTCAACTTCCTTTCCTTTCACACAAAATTTCATGAAAATTTCTTGAAAATTAAAAGCTATTGTACCAGAGGATTGTAGCCATTGGACTTCTAGTACAACATCAACACCACCCATTGGAATGGAAAGCATTGGGCTATTCAATACATATTCTCCCATGGATAGATTGATATTATGGCACTTTCCAGAGCAATTTATGGTTCCTCCACTTGCAACCATCACTTGACACTTTGGTGCTAGATATAGGAAGCAATTCAATTCGTTTGCTATCTTACATTGAATAAAATTATGGGTACTTCCCAATTCAATCAATACTATTACCTTTCTCTTCTTGATATGTCCTTCTATCTTGATGGTTTGAGGAGTGGTAATTCCAGCCAATGCATTACAAAATATGGCCAAATTCGTTTCTTCTTTATCTAAGGTTTGTTCCTGGAGTATATCCTCTTCTTTTAACATTTCTTGTTCTTTTTCTTCCTACTTTTCACAACCTATGTATAATAATTTCTTCTCAGAACACTTATAACCTTAGTGTATTTGCTATCACAATTGTAACAAAGCCCTTTTACTTTTTTCTCTTCCAATTGTTGTGGTGTCAACCTTGTATTTTTTCGAACGCTAGGCGAAACAACACTTCCATCTTTATAGTTGTGAGTGGTAGGCTTCCTCGTTGCCTGAATTTTTCTTTCCATTTTTCTTGCTAACCTGAATGACTTCTCCAATGAATCAGGTTCCCAAAGGTGAACCTCATGTTGGATATTATCCTCTAAGATCCCTATGAACACATCAATCCTATGCTCCTCTATAATATATTTTACCCTTATGTTCAATTTTTGGAAGTCATCAATGTGCTCCATCATTGAATGCTTTTGTTTGAGATTTATCAATTGGCTAAAAAATGTGTTGCTTTTTGTATGCTCATAATGTACTATCATTTCTTCTGTAAAAATTGCCCAAGTGACAATTTGTTTATGAGAGCAAAGCCATCGATAACATACAAACTAATTCTCTTCCAAATATAAAGTTGCAATATGTACCTTTTGTGTGCTTTTCACATTATGCAGATCAACAAATTTCTCCATCTGTAGTATCCATGTTCCGAGATCCTTGCCATCAAACTTCCTCATATCAATTTTTGGAACATGGTGGGTCTTGAATGCAACATTAGAGTCTATGAAATCATGACTAGCATTTCGTATGTTCTCATCATGAGTTTCCTTTACTACCCTTTCACCATTAGTGATCATTTCTTGTAGCAACTTATTCAAATTTATCTTCAATTCTTCCATTTTATCGTCCATGCCATTCATCTTATCTTCTACGCCTTTCTTTAAACCATCCATCTTAGCTTCCACGCCATCCATCTTAACTGGTTCATGTTAGCTTCCACGTCATTCATCTTGGATTCATTTACCTTTAGTGAGAGTGAAATTTGTTGTACTTGGTATTGTAATTTTTATATGTCATGTTGCATTTCTTCCTCTTCTTCATGAGTCATGCTAGAGATTTCAGGTTGCTTACTAGGTGTTTCCATTTTATTTCTTCGAGGCATTAATTAATGCTAGTAATTCTTCATTATTTCTTTTGAAGTCCTTCAAACTAATTTTTCAAACCAATCTTATCCAAAATTAAGAAAAGCTACACACCTTTTTTTCACTTTGCAAGAACTCAATATTCAATCTATTGTATCTCTGTAACTGCTGTTAGAGTCGGTCTAGTTATCCCTCCATCAGAGATCAAAGCTCTTTTTTACATTTCATGTTTTAGTTGTCCCACTAGTTTTCATCAGTTGCATTTCGTTAGGCATGCCATAACTCTAATGGAGTGGTCTGTGTTATTCATTCCCCTCGTGCATATCACTACTAGTTCAGGTTAATTCATAAAGCTTCACAAGTCATTTATAGTCATATTTTAAATTTTTAGGTCTAGGTCTAGGGTTTGAGTCAATTTAGTCTTGAAAAGTCTTAGAAGACCAGCAGGCCAGAGGGATGTCTTTGATAGATCATCACTTCAATGATTCTCACCATTGTACAGCTGAATAAAGACCTCTCTTCAAAACTCTGTTTTGAAGACAAGTCACCACCTCATTTTTGTAAAAAATTGTCAAAATTTTCAATTCTTCAATTGTTCAAATGCAGCCCTGGTCTCCTTTACTGAAGCATATCAGAGCTATCCCTAAAAAAAATTATCAGAGAAAATAATCATTTCAACCTATTTTATGAAGGAAACCAAAAAGGCCAGAGCCTATTAATTTTGAAAAAATGTCAACAACCAAACATAAGAAAAATGGGTTTTCATTGAGCAAAAATTAAAATGGATGCTATATCAAGTCATTCCTCCTCATTTGCAACTCATTCCACATTTTGAAGGCTGAGAGCATCGTTCAAAGGCGATTTTGCAATTTCGTGGCAAGTTTGTGAGCATTTTGGGTCAGCTCCAGGGCGTGCGACGCATCAGGGTAGGCATGCGGCGCATCAGTGGTGTGCGGTGCATCAGACAAACATTTCCAGTGCAAATTTGAATGCGCGCGGTGCATCCAGAGCGAACAGCGCGTTGGGTAAAGCGCGTGGCGCATAGATTTTATGCTTGCAATTCACCAAGAAATCACTCAAATCAACCCTCCTCACGCATAAATTCACAAGTAGGCCTGCACTAATGACATGATTTAGGTTTTTTGATGGTTTATATGAAGAAGTTAGCATATATTTGTCATGAAAACCAAGTGTACAAAACCCTCCATGTTCATCAATTTGCTATAAGGATTCAAGTGCAAAGTTTGTTGTAGGGTTTTCAAAAATCATTGTTGCCAAGGCTTCTTTTTCCCTTTTTTCGCATTTCCTATATTCTTCCCAATTATTCCTCATCAAACCCTACATCTTCCTCTCTCAAAATCCTAAACTTTCCCTTCTATTACAACAATATCATCCCTACCCTATTTCAAAACCCTAAAAAATTGCTATCCCCTTTCCCTTCTCTTTACCATTTTCCCATTTTCCTAATGTTTTCATTTTTTCCCATTTCCCTAATGCTTCCCTTTTCCTAACAATTCCCTCGTCATTTGTGTCCCCTTGGTCACAACATTTGAGAAAAAGTCTAAAAGTCTATAGTCATTTTGTACACAATTGTATATCAGCATATATATATATATTCCAGCCACCTTGTTGTTAAAGAACATGTCAGAGACCGAGTCAATATATGAGCAGGATTGTGATAGTGACTCTACACCGAAGGTCAATGTGCCTAATGTGCCACGGAGGTATCACATAGGTGGCAAGAGTGGACAGCATGTTAGGGAGGAGCCTACCTCTTTGGCTCAATTGCAAGCTTTCCTGCTTGCAATGGATTGTTTTCGGCACCAAACATGTTACCTATATTGTGAGATGATCTCACAAACTCCGCGTCATCGGGAACGGGTCCGTCTATTTTTCCTTAACTTACAGGATGGTTATGTAAACCTTGCCAGAGTGGATTTCACTTTGTCACCCAACACTGTTGCTCAAGCCACGGGGATACCAAATGTGGGGGAGGAATGGAGTAAACGCCAGATGCTGGACATGTATTATTATGAACCATATGTCAGGCCTGCATATATCAGACACTTGAGCGCAGCCTTTCCTTTCAGATACCTGAAAGATGAGTTTGCACCATTGATGAAACTCATCATTCGGTATTTCAGCTGTGAGGGCAGATTCTCACGTCTCTATGCGTACCATGTACGTTGTTGATGCATTTCACACAGGTACATATGATGAGAATTCTATTTTTCATGTGCCGAAACATAGGGAGGATGGTACCTTTAGTACAGAGGAAGGCCCCGGCACATCAGCACAGGAGCATATATCACTATGCATTGATCAAAATCATAGTGATGCATCAGTTGGCACAGCAGGGTATTGCTTGGGAGGATTTCATCTCCCGTGATTTCTTTTCTGCACTACAGCCTCCTCCAGAGATCGTTCATGATGAGGGAGGGCCTTCATAGCAGTTTGACATTAATGAGACCGAGCATGTTGATGCTCCAATATATGTTACATATCAGAAAGGCCCCAGGGCCTTATTTGCAGCTGCACGACAAGTATTATCTCCACCCGGGGTGGAAGTGGTCTCGTTGACATCATCAGCAGAGCGAGTATTATCTCCACATCATATGGAATGGGTCTTTCCTCCATCTTCAGCATAGGTACAGATTCAGGACAGGGGCAAGAGACCCATGGTTGATGAGGGTCCTTTAGTAGTTCAGGATATCGGTGTAATTGATGTTGATGCTAGTTCGCCAAACTCAGAGCTCAAGGAGATTATCCGAGAGAAAAGGGCTGAGAATGAGTCACTGCAAAAGAAATTGCAGATGGCTAAATGGGTGATCAACTACTTACAGCAGCACAACAAACAGTTGTAGGATGAGCATGAACTTTATGAGCTACGCAAGATTCGAGAAGACCTAGAATTGGCTCATAGGAGACCCGGTGATTTGACACCTATTGATCGGGAAACAATGCTCATCCAAGTAAACACTCATTTGGAAAAGTTGTTATCTAAAGAAAACAGGGACAAAGACATGCTTCGCCACATGAAGACTCACTATTGGGCTCGCATGCATGTTTGTAAAGCGAGAATGAAGATCCTCAAAAGGCGTTTGAGCAAAGCACAAAAACAACGCAAAAGGCCTGATCCGCTTCGAGTTTTGGTGGAGGCTTCATTAGTTGAGCATTATACATGATGGAGGGTCTTCACTCCAATTTTGGGCAAATTTGGAGAAAATTTTGTCGTTTCAAAATTGTTGGCTTGCGAAACATGTTTTTGGGCTTTATGCGTCGCGCTCAGCGAGCGACCCATAAGATGGGGAAGTCTAAATCAAAGGTGTCTTAAATTTTTGTATTTTTCATGATGAAATACACATGCTCAGTAATTTCCATGGCATTTCATCAAGTTTTGGGTGATCAAAAGCTCAAAAAACATCATGAAAATCACCTTTCTGCCACTTTTTGCATTAGCAGGAAGTACGTCTGGGAGAATCCTCTTTTGGAGGGACAAGTGGAGACCAAATTGGGAAATTCCACATTGGTTGGAAAGTAGACATCTAGGGATTTCCAACAAGCCAACCTGAGCTCAATTTGGATTCTAGAAAGTGCCCCAAAATCAGGTGGAAAGGCGTGTGGCGCACAGTGTTTTTTGGCACAGTTTTCCTCCTAAGCTCAGCGAATCAAGCCAGTTTCACCTTTTTTGACTTGTGATGGGATTTTTCACCCTCCTTGATGCAATTATTGGATATTTATGTTTTTATGACACTTATTTACCTATTCTATATGATTCATTCATAAAATAGAAAAAATGTAATGAATGAATTGGTTTCCTAGCTTATAGAGGCAAG
>APFE030451765.1:188403-267837 GCA_000404065.3 Pinus taeda | reverse complement strand
ACTCTTGGGAATAGCTTGACACTATATTGTACATATCTTATCTGTATTTTGGCAAAGGAAAGACCAGGGTTTTGCAGCACTATTTGGGATCCATGTGGCTTTATGTCTTGATGGTGTGTTTCTCTCAGTACTTGGAAGTTGTGTATGTGCATCATTATCTCTATTGAATCTTCTGTAATTAAACAAATGAAGTGTTAAGGTAGAATCCATGAAATTGCTATGCTCTGCCTTTAAATTTGTTTAACCTTCTATGTTTTCTTCAGTTTAAGGAGAATCCTTGAGACTCCCTTGCTCTCCTTAGCCCCTCACCAGTCTGATCTACCCATCTCACCTACTTTAAGGCATCAAAACAATCGCCTATCTTTCCCCAAATAGACCTCTGCAAAAACTGTGCCTCATTCCCGCACCCAAATTTGCCTTTCCCTTGAATTCAACAAAATCATTAAAAATCAATTCTAAACTCTTTGTACTTCATACCTAGCCTAAAATCAGTCATCAATTCGGTCATCTCGAGCCCTTTTGATTATCCTTTGCCGAGTTTGACCCGGAGAGAGCTCTCTCCTATCTTCGTAGGGCTAGCTACGAGGCTGAGCGTGGTTTGATGTGGCCTTGAGTCTTACCTTATTTCAGCCTAAGGTAGATTTGAGTGCTAACATAGTGGCAACCATACTGGGGAAGAAATCTCAAATGGTTTTCTTGTTGATGAGTTTGTTTCACAAGTCTTAGACGGAGTCTGAAGTCATGCCAAGTAGCTTTCGAAGCACTCTTGCTATGCATAAGTGGAAGTAGATAAATGTTGCTTCAGTCGATCTCCGGTTAGCTTGTGAAAACTTGATTTGCAAATCACCCCAGTAATTTTGTTTGTTCTAGATCCTTGGATGATTGAGTCTAGTAAACAATTGGCTGAATTATTTTAATTCTTTTGATCTTCTGATAAACACACCATCTTCAAAAAGACATACAAGAGCAAATCCAGATCCAAATCCACCTCCTATTTATGAAAATGCAAATTTGATTCGAAAAATCCTCCATCAAGAAAGCTCGGCGACTCCCTTGGTTAAATCTCATTCATGTCCTACAATTTTTGAATACCTTGAAGAACTTGCTTTCAACGAAAAGTTTGTATTCTCATTGTTTAAAACCAAGTCTGAAAACGCTCTTGATTCTATTGTTCCAAATCCTGACTTTGCTACAGCTCTTGAATTTGAAAGGCACTATAAATTAATTGACAATTTTATCTTGAGGAACCTTCAAACCAACATTCAAGCTGCTAATCTTGCTGAGTTCTTAGAAGCTGTATCTGCAACATTGGATCCACTGTCACGGCATCTACTTCTAGAATTCCTACAGAACCACCTTTCATTCCCACCATTCCTGTGCAATCTATAATTACTTATTCCGAATCTGCAGCTAATTCCCCTCCTTCATCCCACATCGCTTCTCCTCTACATACACCTCCGCATACTCCTCATACAGTAAGGACACCCACTCTGCCAACAACACCTAGAGTAAATCCACCTAGAGCAATGGCTACTCGTTTCGTACCTCCTGCTTTACCTCAGCAATTGCATGATATGCCCGCCGATTATCAGAGTAAGATTCCTTTATTTGATGGCACTCCGCAAAGTGTGTCCGCTCAGCAGCACATAAACAAAATGACAAATTTTTATGATTTATATGAGATTGATGAAGAGGATGTAACTATGTGATTGTTTGTACAAACATTCGGAGGACAGGTAAGAAAATGGTTCAGAGGCTTGGGAGCTACAAGTATACCTACGTTGGCTGAACTTCATAAGCAGTTTCTAGATCGTTGGGAACTCAAAAAGGATCCGCTTCAGATCAATGCCGAGTACAATAATATCAAACGCAATCATGGTGAGTCCGTCCAAGACTACATTATCAGGTTCAATATAGTTTATAATGCTATTCCGAATGATTTAAGACCATCTAGAAAATCATCTCTTCTCAAATTCCCGGATGGCTTTGATCTGGAGATGGCTTATTCATTACGGGATAGAGATCCGCCTACTTTAGAAGATATGCAAAAGATTGCTGTCAATGTTGAGGCAAATCTGAACGACAAGAGAGCACGGTTGAAGGTAGAGAAAAGAGTGACTATAAAGGAAGAATCTACATCAGAACCACCTTGGCTTCGTGAGATGTTCAAAAGACTGAGCCTTCACAATTTAGAACCACAGATTTGTAATCCAAATTACCGTGGCCAAAAACAACCTCAGTACAGAATTGAGCAGTGTGAACCAAGAGTATAAGAGCCGGCAGCATAGCAATCAATCAAGACTCCTCTTTTGCAGAATTTTGTGAGTCAAGATTTAGATGAAGATGCTGATGTAGTAGGGGACGAAAACCACTTCTTTACTCCTGATGATATGCCCATTTACGTCACCGAAGAAGAAGAGTATGGAGAAAGTTCAGGCGCCCAACAAGATGAAGATTTTATCTTAGCTAATGATGCAGATTTAGATGATTACCAAAGAGGATATTTGAATGCCTTGTCCACTCAACAGAAGTAGTATTCATTGAGAAACAGAGATGTACCCATCAATCCAATTCAGAAAAGAAAAGAAGCTACAGCACCAAAGACGGATTCACCAATACCGTCGAAGAAAGGAAAAGAGACAATTGATCCCACAACTAGCAAGATATCAGCAGCAGAAAAGACGAATCAGGCAGCTATAATCAAAGATAGGAGAGAGGTTCCAGTCAAAGAAGTCGAAAAAGTTTCAGCATTTAGTTTGGAAAATGAAATTTCCAAATTAAAAATATCTATTCCTTTGACTGAAATCATGAAAAACAGCAGCTACCGAGGTCAAGTCTCTAAAATTTTGAATTTTGATCCCATGTTGGACACAGTGAATGTTGAAGATGATCAACCAGAATTGATTTTTGGACCAGCATTGGATTGTCATTCCCCTGATAGTGATGTTCCTCCCTTTTATATTAGTTTGAGATTGCATGAATATGTTTTTCATAATGCCATGTTCGATTCGGGTGCTTCGCACAATTTGATGCTAAAGGCGATCATGGAGAAGCTGGGGTTAGACATTACCAGAAAATATCATGATTTGTATTCATTTGATTCCAACCGTGTGAGATGTATCGGGCTCATCAAATATTTGGTTGTTAGCTTAGACCAAATCCCAGCAAAGAATGTCTTGATGGATGTGGTGGTGGCGGACATTCCTCCATGTTTTGGTATGCTACTTTTGAGGTCCTGGGGAGCTAAGTTGAAGGGTACTCGATAATTAGACTTTTCTTATGCCACAATTCCAGTCTTTCATCAAATGAGAAAGCTATATCGAGAGCAAAAGATGAAATAAATGATAAGTAGCAAAGAGAAGCCAATCAATCATCCTGTAAATTATGTACATACAGATTTGGAGTCGTTTGTTTTATTTGCTGATAGTTTTAATGATCTAGATAGTCAGTTAGTTCAGGAGGAAGATATACCAGAGATCACTGAAAATTTCAGAGAAGTTCTACAAAAGGAAAGAGGAGAAAATCAAGCTACCATGGAGCAAATAGCTGAAGATAAGGGGCAACAAACAGAAAAATCAGAGGCAGTACAATTTCAGCACTTACAAGAAAATGAAGATGGTCTTTGGACCATGGATTTCGATGGCGCAGTAGGTAGTGATGGTGCTGGAATTGGTTTGTGGATTCGAAGTCCTTTTTTTGCTCAAGATAAAGTTCCAAGCAAGGTGAGAGTATGTTCCTATAAACTAGCATTTGATAGTTCAAATAATGAGGCGGAATATGAAGCTCTCATTGCTGGCCTAAAAATTCTTAGAAAGCTGAAAGTGAAGAAGATTGCGGTCTATGGTGATTCTGAGTTGGTGATAAAGCAAGTTAAGGGCGACTTTTAGGCCAAACATCCTCGCATGAGGGCATATCGAAATGCAGTCTTAGATATTTTGAATTTGTTTTCTGATCATACCTTGACATGTGTGCCTCGCATACAAAATGGTGTTGCTGATGGACTTGCTAAGGAAGCAAGCAATTTAAAAATTCCAATGAATTCTAGAAACAATTTTGAGATTCATGTGAAGCATCGTCCCACCGTTCCAGACAATCAGCGATGTTGGCAAGTTTTTCAAGATGATGAAGAGATCAATGAGTTTCTGCAAAATAAGGGTAAGTTCAAGGATTCCTCAATAGATACTGAAAATGATGATGGTATTGAAAATATACAAGTAAATCAAATGGACGTGCCGCAACTTAAGGACAACATTATTCCTAAGGGATTGATTCCTTTAGAGGAGTTGTTTGACCAAGATGATGTGGCCCGCAAACTGACATTGAGACTGACTGAAAAGGGTATTGAAGAGGTAAACATTGGGATCGCTGAGAATCCCAAGATGGTTAATCTATCAAGGTCATTGTCACCAAAGGTAAAAGCTGAATATATGAAATTGTTGTCTTTATCTCCTTATGTTTTTGCATGGGATTACTCGGATCTTAAAACATATGACACAAATATCATTCAGCATACTATTCCTATTGAGCCAAATCAGAAGCCTTTTCGTCAAAAGTTGAGGAGAATCAATTCGAAGCTGCTTCCATCAATTGAGAAAGAGGTAAATAGATTGTATAAGTCAGGAATCATTGTGCCTATCCGATTTTCCGATTGGATATCAAACTTTGTGCCCGTAAGGAAGAAGACAGGTGAGATCCGTTTATGCATTGACTTCAGAAATTTGAATAAGGTGTTCTTAAAAGACAATTATCCGCTGCCCAAAATGGATCATATATTGCAGCGAGTAGTTGGAGCATCAAGGATGTCACTACTCTATGGTTATTCAGGATACAATCAGATTTTAGTGCATGAAGATGACCGTGACAAGACAACATTCACCACTCCATGGGGAACATTTCATTATGCAAAGATGCCTTTTGGTTTGAAAAATGCAGGAGCCACCTTTCAGCGTGCAATGGACGTAGCTTTCGCCAATGAGAAATATGTACTTTTAGTTGTTTATCGTGATGACTTAACCGTGTTTTCAAATTCTGATGAGGAACATTTGTATCATTTGAAAATTGTTTTCCAAAAGTGCAGAAAATATGGCATATCGCTGAATCCGAAAAAGAGTCTTTTTGCCATGGATGAGGGAAAAATTATTGGTCACATCATATCTAAAGACGGCATCCGTGTTGATCCCACACGTGTTGAAGCCATTCAGCAAATTGAACAGCCCCGGAACAAGAAAGAAATTCAGTCCTTCAATGGTAAACTGAATTTTCTGCGTCGCTTCATCCCAAATCTAGTAGAGCATCTTAGAGAGATCACAAGCATGCTCAAGAAGGACAGTCAAGTAAAGTGGACCAAAGAGATGGTGAAATCATTTAATTTAGTGAAGTTAGCTCTTTCTTCAGCTCCTATTTTGGTCAGTCCTGACTACACTCAGGATTTTATTTTGTTCTCATTTTCTTCTGAGCACACTTTGGCAGTTGTGCTAATGCAGAAGAGAGAAGGTGTTGAAAAGCCCATTTCTTTTTTGAGTCGGATTATTAGAGATGGAGCATTGAAATATAACATCATTGAGAAGCAAGAACTTGCACTTGTTAAGGCCTTGAAATATTTCCGTGTGTATATATTGCATTCACATATTCTAGCTTATGTTCCTAACGCAGCAGTTAAAGATATTTTAGTACAGGTAGATCCAGAAGGTAGACGGGGTAAGTGGATTGCTGCGTTGTTAGAGTATGATGTAGAGATTAAACCCACCAAGCTGATCAAAGGTCAAGGACTCGCCGAGCTAATGGCTGAAACGAATCTGCAAGTTCTAGATATAAAGTTGATTGCTGCCATGTCCGATGAAGATGAGGAGAACCCATCCATTCAGGTATCTGAAATGTTTCTTTCCTCTCCTTGATACGCTGATATTTTATATGTACTTCAGCATTTGTCTTCACCTCCTGGAATGCCGAGAAACAGAATTAGAACATTGAAATTGAAGGCTGCAAAATTTTGCATACTAGATTCAGCATTGTTTGGAAGGACCCTGGTGGAATGTTATTAAATTGCTTGGTTGAGGATGAAGCCAAAAGAGTCGTGGAAGATTTTCATAGAGGAGATTGTGGGGGTCATCTGTTTTGGAAGACTACAGCAAACAAGATTCTAAGGGTAGATACTATTGTCCTTCATTATTTTTAGATGTATATAGGCTATTAAAAATCGTCACGAATGCCAAATTTTTCAAGGAAAGCAGAAGCTCCAGCCTTTGCCTCTCAAACCAATTGAAGTCAGTGCACCTTTTCAGTAGTGGGGATTGGATTTCATTGGCGAAATTCATCCAGCATCATTAGGACAACATCGATGGATATTGACGGCTACAGACTACTTCACAAAATGGATTGAAGCAATTCCTACTAGACAAGCTACGGATGCGGTAATTATTTCTTTTCTTGAGACCAATATTTTGCCACGTTTTGGATGTCCAAGTAAGTTAATCACAGATAATGCAGTAGCGTTTAAGTCAAAAAGGATGATTGAGTTTCGCTATAAGTATAATATTAGCTTGGGACATTCAACCGCATACCACCCTCAAGGAAATGGATTGGCGGAGTCATCTAATAAATCTTTGGTCAATATCATTAAGAAATTGCTGGAAATCAGCAAAAAGGGCTGGCACAAGAAGTTGATAAATGCACTATGGGCTGATAGGGTGAGTCAGAAAAAGTATATTGGCATGTCTCCTTCCGAGTTGGTGTACGGAACAAACACGGTTTTTCACACTTCGCTTGTTGTCCCGGTAGTCAAATTGCTTCAAGAAGCGGGTAGTGAGGAAGATCCTATGTAGAGAAGGATTAATCAGATGATTCATTTGTAGCAGACATGGGAGGAGGTATTTCAAAAAACTTGCAAGCTGCAGGAGCACATCAAAAATATTTATGACTGGAAAGCAAAGGCGGATACATTTCAGCTAGATGAGGTTGTTTTGAGGTGGGATGCTCGTCATGAAGACAAGGGAAAGCATGGCAAATTTGAAAATTTATGGAAGGGTCCTTACAAGATTCTAGCATATCACGGCCAAAACGCTTTCCTTCTCAAAGAGATGAATGGAGATGAATATCCTGGAGGGCCGATCAATGGTCGACTGTTAAAGAGATACTACTTTTGAGTATTTTCTGCTCATTTCATTATCACTGTACATATCATTTTACTTTTATTCTATTGCACATGTACACTAACTTATCATCTTCAGTTTGGGGCCTGAGGTGAAGGCTATAATTCTGAAAATGAAAGTTAGTTAGTCTAAGTTTGTCAAGTCAGTTGTCTAAATCTTTAGCTTCGAGTTTAGTTTGGTCAAAGCAGTTTTTATTTTTTCAGTCAAATTCTCAAGATTTTGTGTCGGAATAATGACTCCATCGCCCAATGGATGAAGCAACTGTGTAGCTCTTACAGAGATCTGCGGTTCTTGGCATCTCTAAGGAGCTACCATCCCCATTGGAGCCAATGTTAGAGTCGGTCTAGTTATCCCTCCATCAGAGATCAAAGCTCTTTTTTGCATTTCATGTTTTAGGTGTCCCACCGGTTTTCATTAGTTGCATTTCATTAGGCTTGCCATAACTCTAATGGAGTGGTCTGTGTCATTCATTCCCCTTGTGCATATCACTGCTGGTTCAGGTTAAGTCATAAAGCTTCACAAGTCATTTATAGTCATATTTTAAATTTTTAGGTCTAGGTCTAGGGTTTGAGTCAATTTAGTCTTGAAAAGTCTTAGAAGACTAGCAGGCTAGAGGGATGTCTTTGATAGATCATCACTTCAATAATTCTCACCATTGTACAGTTGAATAAAGACTTCTCTTCAAAACTCTGTTTTGAAGACAAGTCGCCACCTTATTTTTATAAAAAATTGTCAAAATTTTCAGTTCTTCAATTGTTCAAATGCAGCCCTGGTCTCCTTTGTTGAAGCATATCAGGGCTATCCCTACAAAAAATTATCAGAGAAAATCATCATTTCAACCTATCTTATAAAGGAAACCAAAAAGGTCAGAGCCTATTAATTTTGAAAAAATGTCAACAACCAAACATAAGAAAAATGGGTTTTCATTGAGCAAAAAAAAACGATGCTATATCAAGTCATTCCTCCTCATTTGCAACTCATTCAATATTTTCAGAGTTGAGAGCATCATTCAAAGGTGATTTTGCAAGTTCGTGGCAAGTTTGTGAGCATTTTGGGTCAACTCCAGGGCGCGCGGTGCATCAGGGTAGGCGCGCGGCGCATCAGTGGCGCGCGACGCATCAGACAAACATTTCCAGTGCAAATTTGAACGTGCACGGCGCAATGGGTAAACTGCGCGGCGCATAGAGTTTATGCTTGCAATTCGCCAAGAAATCACTCAAATCACCCTTCCTCACGCATAAATTCACAGGTAGGCCTGCACTCATGACTTGATTTTGGTTTTTTTATGGTTTATATGAAGAAGTTAGCATATATTTGTCATCAAAACCAAGTGTACAAAACCCTCCATGTTCATCAATTTGCTATAAGGATTCAAGTGCAAAGTTTTGCTGTAGGGTTTTCAAAAATCATTGTTGCCAAGGCTTATTTTTACCTTATTTCCCATTTCCTATATTTTTCCCAATTATTCCTCATCAAACCCTACATCTTCCTCTCTCAAAATCCTAAACTCTCCATTCTATTACAGCAATATCATCCCTACCTTATTTCAAAACCCTAAAAAATTGCCATCCCCTTTCCCTTCTCTTTACCATTTTCCCATTTTCCTAATGTTTTCATTTTTCTTCTTGGTCACAGCATTTGAGAAAAAGTCTAAAAGTCTACAGTCATTTTGTACACAATTGTATATCAGCACATATATATATTCCAGCCACCTTGTTGTTAAAGAACATGTCAGAGACTGAGTCAATATATGAGTAGCATTATGATAGTGACTCTACACCGGAGGTCTATGTGCCTAATGTGCCACGGAGGTATCACAAAGGTGGCAAGAGTGGACAACATGTTAGGGAGGAGCCTACCTCTTTGGCTCAATTACAAGCTTGCCCGCTTGTAATGGATTGTTTTCGGCACCAAACATGTTACCAATATTGTGAGATTATCTCACAAACTCAGCATCATTGGGAACTGGTCCATCTATTTGTCCTTAACTTACAGGATGGTTATGTAAACCTTGCTAGAGTGGATTTCACTTTGTCACCCAACACTATTGCTCAGGCCACAGGGATACCAAATGTGGGGGAGGAATGGAGTAAACGCCAGATGCTGGACATGTATTATTATGAGCCATATGTCAAGCCCGCATATATCAGACACTTGAGCACAGCCTTTCCTTTCAGATACCTGAAAGATGAGTTTACACCATTGATGAAACTCATCATTCGGTATTTCAGCTGTGAGGGCAGATTCTCACGTCTCTATGCGTACCATGTACGTTTGTTGATGCATTTCACACGGGTACGTATGATGAGCATTTCATTTTTCATGTGCCGAAACATAGAGAGGATGGTACCTTTAGTACAGATGAAGACCCCGACACATCAGCACAGGAGCATATATCACTATGCATTGATCAAAATCATAGTGATGCATCAGTTAGCACAACAGGGTATTGCTTGGGAGGATTTCATCTCCCATGATTTATTTTCCATGCTACAGCCTCCTCCAGAGATCGTTCATGATGAGGGAGGGCTTTCAAAGCAGTTTGACATTCATGAGACCAAGCATGTTGATGCTCCAGTATATGTGACATATTAGAAAGGCCCCAGGGACTTATTTGCAGATGCACGACAAGTACTATCTCCACCCGGGGTGGAAGGGGTATTGTTGACATCATTAGTAGAGTGATTATTATCTCCACATCATGTGGAAGTGGTCTCGCTTCCATCTTCAGCACAGGTACAGATTCAGGATAGGGGAAAGAGACCCATGGTTGATGAGGGTCCTTCAGGAGTTCAGGATATCGATGTAATTGATGTTGATGCTAGTTCGCCAAACTGAGAGCTCAAGGAGATTATCCGAGAGAAAAGGGCCAAGAATGAGTCACTGCAAAAGGAATTGCAGATGGATAAATGCGTAATCAGCGACTTAGAGTAGTGCAACAAACAGTTGGAGGATGAGCATGAACTTTATGAGTTGCGCAAGATTCGAGAAGACCTGGAATTGGCTCGTAGGAGACCCGGTGATTTGAAACCTATTGATCGGGAATCAATGCTCATCCGGGTGAACACTCATTTGGAAAAGTTGTTAGCTAAAGCAAACAGGGACAAGGACATGCTTCGCCACATGAAGACTCACTATTGGGCTCGCATGAATGTTTGTAAAGTGAGAATGAAGATCCTCAAAAGGCATTTGAGCAAAGCACAAAAACAATGCAAAAGGCCTAATCCGCATCGAGTTTTGGCCAAGGCTTCATTAGTTGAGCATGATACATGATGGAGGGTATTCACTCCAATTTTGGGCAAATTTGGAGAAAGTTTTGTCGTTTCAAAATTTTTGGCTTGCGAAACAGGTTTTTGGGCTCTATGCGTCGCGCTCAGCGCGCGACCCATAAGATGGAGAAGTCTAAATCATAGGTGGCTTACATTTTTGGATTTTTCATGATGAGATACACATTCTCAGCAATTTCCAAGGCATTTCATCAAGTTTTGGTTGATCAAAAGCTCAAAAAACATCATGAAAATCACCTTTCTGCCACTTTTTGCATCAGCAGGAATTACTTCTAGGAGAATCCACTTTTGGAGCGTCAAATGGAGACAAAATTGGAAGATTACACTTGGGTTGGAAAGTAGAAATCTAGGGCTTTCCAACAAGCCAACCTAGGCTCAATTTGGATGCCGATAAGTGCCCCAAACTTAGGTGGAAAGGCGCACGGCGCACAGGGCTCACGCGCATGGCACACAGGGTTTTTTGGCATAGTTTTCCCCCTCAGCTCAGCGAATCAAGCCAGTTTCACCTATTTTGACTTGTGATGGAATTTTTCTCCCTCCTTGATGTCATTATTGGAGATTTATGTTTTTATGACACTTATTTACCTATTCTAGATGATTCATTCATAAAATAGCAAAAATGTAATGAATGAATTGGTTTCCTAGCTTATAGAGGCAAGTTGTTTTGACTACCCAAATTGTAGTGCTTAGTTTAGAATTGGTTGAAAAAGCTCCTAGGATGATGAGCTCGACCCCTAGAGGCAAGTGAATGTGTTAGCTTGCCTATATTATGTATTTTCTTAGTCATTTTCAAGGTTGGACTCTTGGGAATAGCTGGACACTATATTGTACATATCTTATCTGCATTTTTTGGCAAAGGAAAGACCACGGTTTTGCAACACTATTTGGGATCCATGTGGCTTTATGTGTTGATGGTGTGTTTCTCTCAGTACTTTTAAGTTGTGTATGTGCATCATTATCTCTATTGAATCATCTGTAATTAAACAAATGAAGTGTTAAGGTAGAATCCCTGAAATTGCTATGCTCTGCCTTTAAATTTGTTTAATCTTCTATGTTTTCTTCAGTTTAAGGAGAATCCTTGAGACTCCCTTGCTCTCCTTAGCCCCTCACCAGTCTGATCTACCCATCTCACCTGCTTTAAGGCATCAAAACAATCGCCTATCTTGCCCCAAATAGACCTCTGCAAAAGATGTGCCTCATCCTCGCACCCAAATTTCCCTTTCCCTTGAATTCAACAAAATCATTAAAAATAAATTCTAAACTCTTTGTACTTCATACCTAGCCCAAAATCAGTCATCAATTCAATCATCTCGAGCCCTTTCGATTATCTTTTGCCGATTTTGACCCGGAGAGAGCCCTCTCCTGTCCTCGTAGGGCTAGCTACGAGGCTGAGCGTGGTTTGATGTGGCCTTGAGTCTTACCTTATTTCAGCCTAAGGTATATTTGAGTGCTAACAACTGCAGATCTCGAATATCAGAAATTTTGTCCTGCAGTAGCCCTTTGAGTGCTATTTCTAACCCCCCAAGTCTGATCAACATTGGATTCTCCAAGGAAGAGTTAGGCCAAATCACCCAGTGTGACCTGATTATAGAATATTTTGGTATAGTGAATTTGTACGATGTGCCATGTGTCACTATTTCGACCTTAGTACTTGAGATTAATACACAGAAAACTGTAGATCATCCTCTTTCTGAAAATTCTTACGAAATTTAAATCTGATGCTCAAAACAAAAGTTATGACAATTTCCCCAAGTCACCTGTTTGGAATGTAATTCGAGAGAATACAAAAATGCCAACTTACTCAAAAAATATCTCCACAAATATAGCCAGACAAGCTCTAAAATTTGGACTCAAAGTTCATAACAATTTTTGTCCAAATGGGCTTTTTTTAGCTTTTGAAACATCGCAGAAAAACGTTATAGTGAAAATGCCACGATGACCTATTTGGAGTAGTGAAACCCTAGAATCCAAAGCTCTGATACCTAATGTTAGGAAACTGACTCACGAAAATATAGAAAAGATAGATCAATGCCTTAGAATTTAGCCTCTTCGAGGGGACAACCTCCTTTACATTACCAAAATGAACAATTCTTGGATGATACAAATGACTAAACCTCCCTTCTATATATAGGAGTCTAAGGGGTCACAATGTAATCAAGCCGACATAACAGTAATAACATAAGGGCCCAAAATAATAATAGGGGGTTTCTATGGGGCATACTAATAACAATATGGAGACAATAGGGGCACAATAATAACAATAAGGGATACAATGATGATAGTAATGGGGGAATCACTTGTATTACAGGGGCCTAATATCCTAGAAAAGCTATATCCAAACTATAGGAAAATTATGCTAATAGGTACCATATTCAATGGTGACATGCTAATGTATGATAGGTCTTGATAAAAACCCAAAATAAGAATCCCACTCTTTTTTTTGGTGTCTCATTCATTTATTAATGAGCACGAATGATAAGACAAGTAAGCTAAATGGTGTATTTTTATTGAAGTTTAATGAGTGGAAAAAAGAGTTAAAAGAACACTTGATAGGGTGTCTTCTTTGTGGTTTAAGGAGCTCGAAGAATAGGTAGTGGTTTGATAAATGATGTGTCTTTCTTTTGAGATATTAACAATCCATAAAAAAGGTAAAAGGATGCTTAATAAATTTCTCATGATTTTATGAGCATGAGAATGAAAAATGTGAGCTTGTCATCTTTCAATGTTTAACGAACATGATAAACACAAGAAAGAATCTCATCCTTTAGAAAATAGTGGCATAAAGGGTATGCATCTAATTCCATATTGGTAGAATCACTAGTAGAAATTGGTTAAATTAGTGACTAGGTGACTCAAAAATTTAGTCACCACAACTTTTCCAAGTGAAATACTACCAAAAATTAGCAATATTAAGAAACCCAACTAAAAACGACTAACATAAATGACTAATTTATTCTAGGGATAAAATATAAGACTAGATAATAAGTGACCAAACTAAAAGAGACTAACTTAAATGATTAATTTAGTCCAAGTCTAAAATATATGACTAGATAATAAGTGACAAAATTGAAAATGATTAACATAAATGACTCTTATATCCCAAGAATAAAAATATGACCAACTAACAAGTACAACAAGTAATGAACTAGTCTTTATTGATAATCATATTTAATTGTGTCACTTCAGGAATGGAAAATTGAAATTTTGATATTGAAGTGTTACGTTTCATTAAGTTTTAACATTGCAGATGGATTCAAATACCCCCTCTGAATCAATTTGTAGTGTTAAAATTTAGAGGCAAAGTGGTCTCTAAATCTAAATATAGTGTTAAAATTTAGTGACAAAGAGGTCTCGAATCTGTTTCAATGTTAAAATTTAAGTAGATCGATTCTACTGAGAGAAATGTAGAATTAAAATAACTAATAGTGAATTCATTTTTCGTTGTATTAAAACTTCTGAAATAGATATTCAGTATGAGATCCAAGCAAAAAGTTCTAAGCTTTCAATATTTTATTAAACTTGACATAATTATATCCATTTCATATTTTCCTATGTAAAAATATTCCATATTTTCTTTAACTCATTAACAATATACAAGCGAAAATTCACTTACATATTGATACCTCTTAACAATACATTTTCTACTAATACTTCTTTGACCATACATTTTCCAAATTTAAAAAAAAGAAAAAAAAAAAATTGAATTCTCCCATTACTTTATATTAGAGATTAAATAAATACAAACTAATTCAACATACACATATTGTGGCAATAAATTACCTTTTATATATAATAGTTAAAAATATTATTTGTCAAAAAAAAATTTAAGATAATCTAAAAATAATTTTAAAAGATAATATAAAAAAAAATAAATAAAAAAATTAAAATTAAATTTATCAGAAATACTGGAGGGAATGTTTTAGCTTATACAATTCATTGGAAATATTGGAGGGAGCGATTTTTCTTATACAATCCACAGGAGTAGTGGTGGGAGGAATTTAACACATGAAATTGGAATGAGAACTAAGGAGTTCTCTTGAACTACAGTTGTTGAGCATTTTTCTATGCACTAAATGGTGAGGCTCAGCGTAAAGGGGAAGTTCAAGGTAAAGGGGCTATAGATATCAGATTTGCAAAATTTTCCCCAAAGGGGATGGGTGAAAGTAGTAGGTGAATGCCATGGTGAGGCTCAACGTAAAGGGGTTGTGGATATCAGATTTGTAAAATTTTCACATATGAGATGGGTGAAAGCCATAGGTGAATGTCATGAGGGGAGATGTACCATCATTTATCCAAGACTTTTGAGGCCCAAGATATATAGTGAAAAAGCAGCACTGATGCTATATTCCAAGGGATTTTGTGATATGTGCCCTGGGTTATGGAGGTTTACAGTCATGAAGTGTTTCAGAAACTTCATTAGTATTCACAGAGGACCATCCATTGATAAAAACAGAGGACTTAAATGTACGAGTCTGAAGAGCACCGACAATCTTCTCTTCTACAATTAGGGATTGTGTCTCGAAATATCAAAGATACCTCCAAAAAGATATCATCTTTGCTGCAATGTATTTCTGATTTCACTATACTAATACATTTAGTGAATTCATTAACATGTATTTCTGATTTTTAGCTTGAGAAGTTGAAAGAGATATCATGGCAGCCTGATATCAATGAGAAGTTGACCATGTTGCTAGCTCTTTATCACTTTAATTTCTAGTAATTTCTTGTACTTGTATTGTGATCCAACCCATGAAGTTACTATTGTTGCTGGAAACAACTTTTTGGGGGAATGCTAGTAAATTATTGATTGATTCCCACCATACAGTTTCAAGAAAAACAAGATTATTTGAAATCAACATATCATTCTAAATGAATTAATGCCAATTTTCCCTACACCTCACAATTTTAAGAATTTCTAGATCAACATTAGCATCCTTAACAATGTCACGCAAATAGAGCTATATCCAACTATCTCCATAGTACACATTATGAAGAGTTAACATATGAAATTGTACGTATTGGCTTATCTTTCAATAACTTCATTCCATTAACTGTTTAATTCTCACCTTGCAGTGTTAAGAATGAGAGGAAATAGATCAACAGAGCATTCTCGATATACGAATAAAACCAAACCTCCATAAGCTAATGGATAACAGATTAAATAAACCAAAAAAAGGAACCATGATTTCAACTTTGGTTCTCTGTAAACCTTCATTAATATCAAATTCAACTACCCTTAAGAGTGAAAACAAATATACTTCGAGTGGGATAAGGAATCGAATGATAATTAGGTCAACAGACCATAATCATGGAATGCATTGAATATGTGTGAGAATGAACCAGAATTATTAATGCCATCATCATCTTATGATGAGTTCTAAGCGCACACCCAAGGGACCAAATAACTACATCGAAACAACGAACAATAGCTAAAATGGCTAGTGATTGTATCCAAAACAGGTATCGAAATTAACTAACACTATAAACAAATGGCTTGACATATTGACATGTTAGAATTCAATGACAAATTATTACTCATTTCCTTTCTGCATTCTTGTTGTTTTAGTGATTTCCTTATCATGTAAGGATAAAGGATGTTTGAAAATGATATTTTTCTTAATGTAGGAGTCTAAAGAGCACCAACAATCTACTCTTCTACAATCAGGTATTGTGTCTCAAAACATCAGAGATACTTCCACAAAGATATCGTCTTTGCTACAATGTATTTTTGATTTCACTGTACTAATACATTTATTGAATTCATTAACTGTATTTCTAGTTTTTAGGTTGAGAAGTTGAAAGAGTTGTCATGGAAGAATGATATCTACTAGAAGTAAACCACGTTGTTGGATCTTTATAACTTTCATCTCTAGTAATTTCTTGTACTGTATTATGATCCAACACTTGAAGTTACTATCATTGTTGGAAACAAATTTTTCGGGGAATGCCAATAAAGTATTGATTGATTCTCACCATCCAGTTTCAGGAATAACAAGCTTATCTGAAATCAACATATCATTCTAGATGAGTTAATGCAAATTTTCTCTACACCTCACAATTTTAAGAATAACGGGGATTTTCAGATCAACAATAGCATCCTTAACAATGTCATACAAACAAAACTATGTCCAACTATCTCCATAGTACATGTTATGAAGAGTTAACATAGGAAATTGTATATTGCCTTATATTTCAATAACTTTATTACATTAATTGTTTAATTCTCACATTGTAGTTTTAAGAATAAGAGGAAATAGATCAACAGAGGATTATTAATATATGAATAAAACCAAACATCTAGAGGCTAATAGATAATAGATTAAATAAACTAAAAATAGGAACCATGATAGCAACGTCAGTTCTCTATAAACCTTCATTAATATCAAATTCAACTAGTCTTAAGAGTGAAAACAAATATACTTCGAGTATGACAAGGACTCGAATGATAATTAGGTCAACAGACCATAATCATGGAATGCATTGAATACGTGTGAGAATGAATCAAAATACTATTAGTGCCATCCCCATATTATGATGAGTTTTGAGTGACACCCAAGGAACCAAATACTTGCATTGAAACAACAAACGATAGCTAAAATTGCTACTAATTGTGTCCAAAATAGGTATCCAAATTACGTAACACTATAAACCAATGGCTTGACATATTGACATGTTAGAATTTGATGACAAATCATTACTCATTCCCTTTTCTCATTCTTGTTGTTTTAGTGATTTCCTTGTCTCACAATGATATTTTTCTTAGTGTAGGAGTTTGAAGAGCACCAACAATATTCTCTTATAAAATCAATTATCGTGTCTCTAAATATCAGAGATACTTCCACAAAGATATCATCTTTCCTGCAATGTATTTATAATTTCACTGTACTAATACATTTACTGAATTCATTAACATGTATTTCTGCTTTTTAGGTTGAGAATTTGAAAGAGCTATCATGGAAGCCTGATATCTACGAGAAGTTAACCAAGTTGTCGGCTCTTTATGACTTTCATTTCTAGTAATTTCTTGTACCTATATTGTGATCCAACCCTTGAAGTTACTATTATTGCTGGAAACAACTTTTTGGGGGAACGCTAGTAAAGTATTGATTGATTCCCACCATACAGTTTCAAGAATAACAAGATTCTTTGAAATCAACATATCATTCTAAATGAATTAGTGCCAATTTTCCCTATACCTCACAATTTTAAGAATAACAGGGATTTTCAGATCAACATTAGCATCCTTAACAATGTCATACAAACATAACTATGTCCAACTATCTCCATAGTACATGTTATGAAGAGTTAACATAGGAAATTGTATATATTTCCTTATCTTTCAATAACTTCATTCCATTAATTGTTTAATTCTCGCCTTGTAGTTTTAAGAATAAGAGGAAATAGATCAACAAAGCATTCTTAATATATGAATAAAACCAAACCTCCGTAAGCTAATGGATAACAGATTAAATAAACCAAAAACAAGAACCATAATTGCGACATTGGTTCTCTGTAAAGTTTCATTAGTATCAAATTCAACTAGTCTTAAGAGTGGAAACAAATATACTTTGAGTGAGACAAGGAATCGAATGATAATTACATCAACAGACCATAATCATGGAATGCATTGAATACGTGTGAGAATGAATCATAATACTATTGATGTCATCATCATCTTATGATGAGTTCTGAGTGAACACCCAAGGGACCAAATAGTTGCATTGGAACAACAAACAATAACCAAAATGGCTAGTGATTGTGTTCAAAACAACTATCCAAATTAACTAACACTATAAACCAATGGATTGACATATTGACATGTTAGAATTCAATGACAAATTATTACTCATTTCATTTTTTAATTCTTGTTGTTTTAGTGATTTCCTTATCATGTAAAGTAAAGGATGTCTAACAATGATATTTTTCTTAATGTAGGAGTCTGAAGAGCAGCAACCATCTTCTCTTCTACAATTAGGTATAGTGTCTCGAACTATAAGTTATACTTCCACAAAGATATCATCTTTTCTGCAATGTATTTAGATTTTACCATACTAATACATTTACTGAAATCATTAACATGTATTTCTGATGTTTAGTTGAGAAGTTGAAAGAGATATCATGCCAGCCTGATATGTATAAGAAGTTAACAAGGTTGTTGTCTCTTTATCACTTTCATTTCTAGTAATTTCTTATACCCGTATTGTGGTCCAACCGTTGAAGTTTCTATTATTGTTGGAAACAAATATTTGTGGGAATCGCAGTAAAGTATTGATTGATTCCCACCATACAGTTTTAGGAATAACACGATTTTTTGAAATCAAAATATCATTCTAAATGAATTAATGAAAATTTTCCCTACACTTCAAAATTTTTAGAATAACAAGGATTTTCAGATCAATATTAGCATCCTTAAAAATGTCATATAAATAGAATTATGTCCAACTATCTCCATAGTACACGTTATGAAGAGTTAACATAGGAAATTGTATATATTGCCTTATCTTCCAATAACTTCATTCCATTAATTTTTTAACACTCACCTTGCAGTTTTAAGAATAAGAAGAAATAGATCAATAAAGCATTCTTAATATATGAATAAAACAAAACCTCCATAAGCTAATGGCTAACAGATTAAATAAACCAAAAACAAGAACCATGATTGCAACATTGGTTCTTTGTAAACCTTCATTAATATCAAATTCAACTAGTCTTAAGAGTGAAAACAAATATATCTAAAGTGAGACAAGGACTCGAATGATAATTAGGTCAATAGACCATAATCATGGAATGCATTGAATACGTGTAAGAATGAACCAGAATACTATTAATACCATCATCATCTCATGACAAGTTCTAAGCGCACACCCAAGGGACCATATAACTGCATCAAAACAACAAAAAATAGCTAAAATGGCTAGTGATTGTGTCAAAAACAGGTATCCAAATTAACTAACGCTATAAACCAATGACTTGACATATTGACATGTTAGAATTTGTTGACAAATTATTACTCATTTCCTTTTTTCATTCTTGTTGTTTTAGTGATTTCCTTATCATGTAAAGATAAAGGATGTCTAAAAATGATATTTTTCTTAATGTAGGAGTATGAAGAGCACCAACCATATTCTCTTCTACAATCAGGTATTGTGTCTCAAAATGTCAGAGATACTTCCACAAAGATATCGTCTTTGCTGTAATGTATTTCTGATTTCACCGTACTAATACATTTACTTAATTCATTAACATGCATTTCTGATTTTTAGGTTGAGAAGTTGAAAGAGCTAACATGGTAGCTTGATATCTATGAGAAGTTAACCAAGTTCTTAGCTCTTTATCACTTTCATTTCTAGTAATTTCTTGTATCTGTACTATGATCCAACCCTTGAAGTTACTATTGTTACTGGAAACAACTTTTTGGGGAAATGCCAATAAAGTATTGATTGATTCCCACCACACAGTTTTAGTAATAACAATATTACTTGAAATCAACATATCATTCTAAATGAATTAATGCGAATTCCCCTACACCTCACAATTTTAATAATAACGGGGATTTTCAGATCAACATTAGCATCCTTAGCAATGTCATACAAACATAACTATGTCAAACTATCTCCATAGTACACGTTATGAAGAATTAACATAGGAAATTGTATATATTTCATTATATTTCAATAACTTCTTTCGGTTAAATATTTAATTCTCACCTTGTAGTCTTAATAATAAGAGGAAATAGATCAATAGAGCATTCTTAATATATGAACAAAACCAAACCTCTATAAGAAAATGGATAACATATTAAATAAACCAAAAACAAGAACCATGATTGCAACATTGGTTCTCTATAAACCTTCATTAATATTAAATTCAACTAGTCTTAAGAGTGAAAACAAATGTACTTCGAGTGAGATAAGGACTCAAATGCTAATTAGGTTAATGGACCATAATCATGGAATACATTGAATACATGTGAGAATGAATCATGATAATATTAATGTCGTCATCATCTTATGATGAGTTCTGAGCGCACACACAAGGGACCAAATAAATCCATCGAAATAACAAACACTAGCTAAAATGGTTAGTGATTGTGTCCAAAATAGGTATCCAAATTAACTAACACTACAAACCGATGGCTTGACATATTGACATGTTAGAATTTGATGACAAGTTATTACTCATTTACTTTTTTCATTCATGTTTATTTAGTGATTTCCTTATCATGTAAAGATAAAGGATGTCTAACAATGATATTTTTCATAATGTAGGAGTTTGAAGAGCACCAACCATCTTCTCTTCTACAATCAAGTATTGTGTCTCAAAATATCAGAGATACTTCCATAAAGATATCATCTTTGTTTCAAGTTAGTCAAGGTGCATTATAACTTTGACCTGTAATGGGTCAGCCTCCTCACCAGTAACATCAAAATAATAGCCCAACTTCACAATCAAGTTTGAGAACACTTCAAGTTTTTGTTCATGGTGACAAGAATTCAAGTTCTAGCTTGTCATATTCATTTAATTTAACATATTATGTTGGTCACCCCGTGGCTTCATTGAATCACTCTAGGTCAACAGGTATAGAAACTCCATAAGAAATGGTACCAAAATCTCAGGAAAATGGTGGATCTTCCCTTGCCTCTAATACCCTAAGTTTTGAATTCATGTTTCTTATGACACCATCATCAAGCAACATTCCATTCTCACAGAGGCAACAATCACAAAGATGTTGTTCTCTGTCTCCTATCACACAATCTATATGTCCTTCTATGCAAACTCTACCACCTTTACCTCCATCTTCACCACCCCTTCAACATAAATAGTTTCAAACAGTAAGCCATGAACATTAGACTAATTTCATGAGGCCTAGTCAATAAAAATTCCAACTTCCTTCTCTTTATTCCCAAGTTCATTCTTCACATTCCTTTCAACAATCTCCATGGTGAGATTTTAGTTTTACCTTCTTACTTTTTGTTTTAAACAGGAAAAATTATAGTGGATAGAGTCTTCATGGTCTCTAGAGAGTTGGGTTGATTTTTTTTATCACAACACATATGTCATTTATCTAGATTTTTCTAGTTAATTACAATATTTTTGTACAACTATAGAGACTAAATTATTTATACGTATTTTCACAATCCAACTTTGCTACAAGCATGTCCTTTTCGAGTATGGGAATATTACAATGAAATATAGTTGGTTTACAACATTTGAAAGAATCTCTCGGTTAAGAAGCCACAACTGGGGAGTCTGCTTTGCGAGATATGCTAAGGACTTGTACCTAGTCCCATATCCAACAAGACTTGCATACACAGGCATGATGACTGGATGGGCTAGATGTCCCATGTGAGGCAAAGGGATATGAGATTTAGTACCTCAATTAGGGTATGAAATGCACCCTCCTTATCATCATACCAAGACACGATTTACCACTATAGTTACTTTTGATTGAGTTTTAAGTACCATTAGGATATATTTACGGGTAGATCTCCGAAGCCATGGTGAGAATGTGGGTTCTTGATGAGCATGAAATTACAAATGAACATTGAGTTTGTCTTCTTAAACACAAGTATTTATGGCTTCCATACTAACCAAATTCTTGAGAAATGTATTATGGCAACATGGATAACTTCTGTAGATCAATGACATTAGCAATAACATTGTAGAATCGTATTAGATGTCATTCAATATATTACTATTACATGCCACACATAATCTTATTTGATGTCATTCAATATCTTATTATTACTAGGCACACCTTCGGAAAATAGTTTAGGATATTTTATTTTCCATTCTTGTGCAACACCATGGTCTTGTGAAGGGTGTCTCTGTTCTTAGTTACCTCAAGGTTTGCTATTCAAAGTATGTTCACTCAACTACAATTGTATTTGGAAAAATACCTTATTAGAATCCAAACTAATTAAATTGCACAACTACACTAATATAATTTTGGATTTTTTTAAATTTCTACTACGTGTCTCTATTTAAATTCATTTTATTGGTGGAATCTCATTTTTCTATCTGATAAGAATCTGATTCTTAATGATGATGCTATTTTCATAGGCTCAATATTTTTCAAATAGCTAATGGTTTCCACCAAATAGCTAATAGTGCCTCATGGTTGGAAATACCATTGGTGGGAAGGGATGTTCGTGATTCATCTTGTGCCCAATCATTTTGGGATCCATAGAAAAAATGTACACCACAACCATAATGATCTTCTTACTAAGACAATTCCAGTGGGCTTGATAGGATAATGCATTTCCTTGCCATTCCTTATAATTTGCTTTAAGATGTAAGCTATGATAGACTAAAATGAAAGAGATTAATTTCACAAGGTAGTCATTTTTCTGTATTATGGTTGAAATAAGAGTGAAGTTGCAAGAAATAAAGAAAATCATTTCTACAAGCTAACATGAATTTCTGTAGTAGGGATATGAGTCTTGAACCTAGATATGGACAGAAGCCTATTAAAGGCTATAGTGATTACAATTTCAATGTTTCTATATAAAGCATTAGACTTGGAAGGACTTTCTCTCCTTCGCCAAGGATTGGAGTTGGAAAACCTTTCTCTCCACTCTCTAGGTTAAGCGGGTGGAAGGGTTGCATCTCCACCAAGAGTTGGAATTGGAAGGGGTCCTTCACTATTAAGTGTTGTTGGTAGGATTTCTCCATTGTAATCATCAATAATTGGACTTGGAAGGACTCCTTCTCCATCAAGGATTGTTGGAAGGCTGAATGACCGGAATGCAGAGAAGGATAATGGGTGGGAAAGGCCTTGGGTTGGGAAGGTGTTAGAGATCGCCTGAGGTAAACTGACACTACTAATATCAGTGTGTCATATGGTTTAAGGAATGGATATGATTGGAAGAATCAACAAATGCATGGTGCTCTAATTGATGCCTACATAAATTAGCTAGAGATCTTTGCCTAGAATACTTTCACTTCTACAACCACCTAAGGAAATTAATATAATATGCAGTAAAATGGTGTCTAGAAATTAGAGAAATTGTGAGGGAGAAAAATACTTGTGGGAGGATCTGAGATTAAGATTGGAAAATCATGGAAGAGGAAGTGATAACTCAAGTAAAGATGATTATTTTCCTAGTGACATAAAGAAGTGTTTAGGCTTAAAGAGAGAGAGAGAGACAAGAATGGGTCTGGAACTTGCTCTTCCCGATAGTGATTTGCATATGCATGGACCCTTGTCTCATGTGGATATACCTATGAAGAGTGATAAGGAGAGACAACCTCCTAGAAGGGTAGACTTCCTTTCTCTCTATTCACCATTTTGATCTAATTATTTTGATGATAAATTTTACTCATTTCCTTTTTTCATTCTTGTTCTTTTAGTGATTTCCTTATCATGTAAAGATAACTGATGCCTAACAATGTTATTTTTGTTAATGTAGGAGTCCAAAGATTGCCAACCATCTTCTCTTCTACAATTAGGAATTGTGTCTTGAAATATCAGAGATACTTCCACAAAGATATCATCTTTGCTACAATGTAGTCAAGGTGAATTAGAACTTCAACCTGTAATGGGTTAGCCTCCTAACCAGTCACATCAAAATAATAGCCCAAAGTCACAATCAAGGTTGAGAACACTACAAGTAATTGCTCCTGGTGAGAACAATTCAAGTTCTAGCTTGTCATCTTCTTTCAATCTAACATATTCTATAGGTCATTCTATGGCTTCAGTGAATGACTCTAGGTCACCAGGGATAAAAATTCGATTAGGAATGGTACCAGAATCTCAAGAAAATGATGCATATTGACTTGGCTCTGATACTCTGATATTTGAATTCCTATTGGGTGTGACACCATCATTGAGCAACATTCCATTCTCATAAAGGTAACAATCACAAAGACTTTCTTCTCTGTCTCCTATCACACAATCTGTATGGCTTTCTATGCAAACTCTGCCACCTCTACCTCCATCTCCCCCACCCCTTCAACATCATATTTTCAAACACTAAACCATCAACATTAGACTAATTTCATGAAGCCTAGTCAGTCAAAAGTTGAACTTCCTTCTCTTTATTCCCAAGGTGATTCTTCAGAGTTCTTTCAACAATCTCCATGGTGAGGTTTTAGTGTTCGCTTCTTACTTTTTGTTTTAAATAGGGAAAATCATAGTGGATTGAGACTACATGGGCTTTATGTAGTCGGATTCATTTTGTATCACAACACATATGGCATTTATCTTGGTTTATCTAAATGATTAGGATATTTTTATACAATTATAAAGACTAAATTATTTATATTTATTTGGGTAGTCCAACTTTGCTGCAAGTATGTCCTTTTCAAATATGGAAATATTACAATGAAATATAGTTGTTTTACAATATTTTAAAGAATATCTTTTTTAAATAGCCACATATGGGGAGTCTTCTCTACCATATATGCCAAGGGCTTGCACCTAGTCGCATATCCAACAAGACTTGCATACACACGTGTGATGATTTTATTTAATGGGCGTGATGGCCCATGGGAGGCAAAGGGATCTGAGATTTTGTACCTCAGTTACGGTATGAAACACACCCTCTTTATCATCATAGCAATACCCTAGTGACTGCTACAATTACTTTTGATTGAGTTTTAACTACCATTAGGATGTATTTATGGGTGGATCTTCGAAGCCATGGTGAGAATGTGGGTGTCTGATAAGCATGAAATTACAAATTAACGTTCACTGTTTTTTGTTAAATGCAAGTAGTTATGCCTTTCGTACTAGCCAAATTATTGATAATTGCATTATGGATACATGGATAACTTATGGCGATCAATGACATCATCGATAACATTGTAGAATCTTATTGGATGTGATTAAATATATTATTATTACAGGGAACACAAATCTTATTTGTTGTCATTCAATGTCTTAATATTACAATGAACACCTTCATAAAATATTTTATCATATTCTATTTGACATTGCTATGCAACACCATGGGCTTGTGAAGGGTGTATCTATTCTTAGTTACTTCAAGGTTTTCTAGTCAGTGTATGTTCGCTCGACTACAATTATCCTTGGGAAAATAGCTTTATTATACTCCATACCAATTAAATTACACAAATTACACTAGTATAATTTTGGAATTTTTTTTTTTAATTTCTACTACGTGTCTCTATTTAAATTCCCTTTATCGGTGGAATTCTCATTTTTCTGTGTGATACAAATTTGATTCTTAATAATGAAGCTCTTTTCACAAGCTCGATATTTTTCAAATAGATAATGGATTTCACCAAATAGCTAACAGTGCCTTGTGGCTAGAAATACCATTAGGGGGAAGGGATGTTTATGATCCATCTTGTGCCCAATCCTTCTGTGATCCATAGAACAAATCTTCACCAAAACCATAATGATGCTTTTATGAAGACAATTCCAATGGGCTTGTTAGGATAATGTATTTAAATTCCATTCTTTATAATCTACTTCAAGATGTATCCTGCGATAGACTGGAATGAAAGAGATTAATCTCACAAGGAAATCAATTTTCTGTATTATAGGTGAAAGAATAGTGAAGTTGCAAGAAATGAAAAACTCCTTTCTACAGGCTAACATGAATTTCTCTAGTATGGATATGAGTCTTGAGCCTGGACATGGACAGAAGCCTGCTACATGCTATAGTGATTACAATTTCAATGTTTCTCCATAAAGAATTACACTTGGAAGGCCTCTCTCTCCTTTGTCAAGGATTGGATTTGGAAAACCTTCCTCTTCACTCTCTAGGTTAAGAGGTGGAAGGGTTGCCTCTCCACCAAGAGTTGGAATTGGAAGGGATCCTTCTCTATTAACTGTTTTTGGAAGGAGTGCTCCTGTGGAATCATCAAGAATTGGAGTTCAAAAGACTCCTTCTCGATCAAGGATTGTTGGAAGGTTGAATGATAGGAATGCAGAGAAGGATAATGGGTGGGAAAGGCCTTGGGTTGGAAAGGTGATAGAGATTATCTTAGGTAGCTTGACACTATTAATATGCGTGTGGCATATGGTTCAAGGAATCACTATGATTGGAGGCATCAGCCAATGCATGGTGCTCTAATTGATGCATATGGAAATTACGGGGGCTAGAGATCTCTGTGTAGACTACTTTCAGTTGTAAAACCACCTCAGAAAATTGATATAATACACACGAGAATGGTGTCTAGAAACTGGCAAAATTCTAAGGAAGAAGAATAATTATGGGAGGATATCAGCCCAAGATTGTAATATCATGGAAGAGGAAGTGATAACTCAAGGAAAGATGCTTATTTTCCTGGTGATTTAAAGAAGTGGTTAGGCTTAGAGAGAAAGTGAGAGACAAGAATGTTTCTAGAACCTGCTCTTCCTAATAGTGATTGGCATATGCATAGACCCTTATCTCATGTGGATAGATCTATGGTTAGTGAGAAGGAGAGACAACCTCCTAGAAGGGTAGGCTTCCTTTCTCCTTACTCTCATTTTTGATCTAATTATTTCGATGAAAAATTAGTATGCATTTCCTTTTTTCATTCTTGTTGTTTTAGTGATTTACTTAGTATGTAAAGATAAAGGATGTCTGACAATGATATTTTTATTAATGTAGGAGTCTAAAGAGCACTAGCCATTTTCTCTTCTACAATCAGGTATTGTGTCTAGAAATATAAGAGATATTTCTATAGAGATATCATCCTTGTTGTAAGGTAGTCAAGGTGAATTAGAACATTGACTTGTAATGGGTCGGCATCATCACCAGTCACATCAAAATAATAGCCCAAATTCACAATAAAGGTTGAGAACACTTCAATTTTTTGTTCCTGTTGACAACAATTCAAGTTCTAGATTGGCATCTTCATTCAGTTTAACATATTCTGTTGGTCAACTTATGGCTTCAATGAATGAAAATAGGTCAGAAGGTACATAAATTCCTTTAGGAATGGTACCAAAATCTCGGGAAAATGTTGGATCTTCCCTTGGCTTTCATACAACGAGGATTGAATTCTTGTTGCGTGTGACACCATCATCGAGCATCATTCCACTCACACAAAGGCAACAATCACAAAGACTTTCTTCTCTATCTCCTATGACACAATCTGTATTGCCTTTTGTGCAAACTATTCCACCTCTACCTCCATCTGCACCACCCCTTCAAGGTCAATAGTTTCAAAGATTAAACCATCAACATTAATTTCATGAAATCTAGTCAATAAAAAGTCACTCACTCCTGTTTATTCCCAAGGTCGTTCTTTGCAGTCCTTTCAACAATATCCATGGTGAGATTTTAGTGTTCCCTTCTTACTTTTTGTTTTAAACAAGGAAAATCTTAGTGGATCGAGGTTGCATGGGCTTTAGATACTTGTGTTGATGTTGTATCACAACACATATGGAATGTAGCTAGATTTATCCAGCTAATTGGGATTTTTTTGTACAATTATAAACACTAAATTATTTCTATTTTTTTGGGTAATCCAACTTTGTTGCAAGCATGTCCTTTTCAATTATAGGAAATTATAATGAAATATAGCTAGTTTACAACCTTTGAAAGAATCTCTTGGTTAAGCAGCCACTTATGGGTAGTTTGCTTGGCCAGATATGCCAAGGGCTTTCACCTAGTCACATACCCGATAAAACTTGCATACATAGGTGTGATTATTTTCATAGATAGGCATGATTTCCCATGGGAGGAAAAGGGATCTGAGATTTCGTACCTCAATTAGGGTATGAAACACACCTTCTTTATCATCATACCAAGACCTTGCTAATCGCTATAGTTACTTTTTATTGAGTTTTATCTACCATTAGGATATATTTATGGGTGGATCTCTAAGGCCATGGTGAAAATGTGGGTGCATGATAAGCATGAAATTACAAATGAATGCTAACTTTTTTTGCTTAAACATAAGTATTTATGCCTTCCATACTAGCCAAATGCTTGGGAAATTCATATCACTAAATGGATAACTTTTATAGATGAATGACATCAACAATAACATTATAGAATCTTATTAGATGTCGTTCAATATAGTACCATTACAGGGCACACATAATCTTATTTGATGTCATTCAATATCTTACTATTATAAGGCACACCTTCAGAAAATATATTAGCATTTTGCATTTTCTATTCCTGTGCAATGACATGGTCTTGTGAAGGGTGTCTCTATTCTTAGTTACGTCAAGGTTTGCTAGTCACTGTATGGTCACTCAGCTACAATTTGTCTTCGAAAAATAAATTTAATAGACTCCAAACCAATTAAGTTGCACAACTACGCTAATATAACTTTGGATTTTTATTTTTATTTTCTATTACATGTCTCTGTTTAAATTCCCTTTATTGGTTAAATTCTCCTTTTATTGTCCGATACAAATCTGCTTCTTGATAATGAAGCTCTTTGCACAAGCCCAATATTTTTCAAATAGCTAATGGATGCCACCAAACAGCTAACAATGCTAAATGTTTCTTATCCTCTTCCATATTCCTTCAATAAATGAGGATATCATGAATAATGATTAGCACGAACGTATTAAGGTATTGATGTAATATACTATTCCTGAGGCACATAAATATTGTTGGAGTGTTAGTAATCCAAAAAGGTAGAACTACAAACTCATAGTGCCAATAATAAGTCATAAATATTGTTTCACATATATCCTCCTCCTTGATTTGTTAAAAATAACAAGAAAGTCCTAATTTAATTTGTCCTTGAATTAAATTTGTACTTAAATTGTAATTTTAATCTCATAGCACCTTGTAGGAGTTAACTAAGTCAAAATAACATATTTTGCTCAGTAAATTTGAGTTGCAAGTCTCTCTAGAGTCATGTAGAGTGATTTGTAAATTTTAGGGGACCAAGTTGAGTTCTTGTTGAGTTGTAATTATTTAATTCAATTTAACAGAGTTAAATTTAGTTAAACTACTTCTAGCTATTGGAGGAACTAGTGAGTGGTCAAGTGAATTAAATTCGATTGAATTCACATGCAGCACTCAATCAGATAAATAATAATTCACTTAAAATAGCTCATACATGTTAGTTCGTATGAAGAACCAATTGACATTAGACTTTAGGGACAATGTACAATGAGTTGTAAGTTCATCTAAATGAAGTAAGTGATGCATGAAATCAATATAAGGCCTATGGATGGGTTTCACAGTTATGAGTGAGATGTTTCGCATTTAAATATGGGCCAATTCCCTTGGAGACTATGCAATGAAGTAGGAGCTTGGTAGGTAGCATATTTTCCTATGTATTCGCTTGAGATGGTTTGTGAAGTACTGAGATAGTTTGTACTTGTGCAAAGATTATTTGGATTGAACACGCATTGTATTTTCTTCTCGGATCTTCTCTTTAATGTAATATACACATAGCATGGTTCATAGCCATTTCTTTCTCCAGAAAAAGCTTTTGTTATGTGTGATTTAAATTCTTCCTCTTTCTTCTTCGTGATCTCATGGATCAATTTTTGTTTCCATTGATGAGTAGATTAGATTCAATTCTTTTATTTTAGCATATCACATAAGGCATTTAAATCTACAATAAAAATATACATGCCATGAGAGTTGAAATCACTTTATAAGAGAAGAATATGATTTTGTTGTGCAAGTGAAATTAAATTTGAGGTTTCATACTTGAGAGTTAGCAGGATGTCATTCTAAGGTTTGAGACTTAAGTATCCCCTGGAGGGTATCTCAAATTACATAGCTTGGAATGACACAATGGAGGAAGTGTTCGAAGACAATAGGCTGAAGGATTTCATAGATCCTAATATCCCGAAGCCTCCAACATTTGACGCTAAATATCTTACTGATTGGAGAAAGTGTGTGTAAAAGGTGAGAAGGATTATTCTAGAAGGAGTTTGAGATCATATTTTATTGAATCTCCATAGTAAGGAAACTCCATTTGTAATGTGGAAGACATTGATGAACCTATTTCAAAACATCAATGATGAGAGGAAGCTCACACTGAAGGAAAAACTTCGAAAGATTAAGATGGAGAAGGGCGAGTCAATTCCAAAGTACTTTACCAAGTTCACATAATGTCGAGATAAATTTAGAACTGGCTGAGTTACTATTGTAGAATACGATCTAGTGAGTCTAGGACTTATAACATTTCCTAAGAGCTGACACAACTACAAGGACGTAGTTAATGGGAGGGAGAAGCTACCAGAGTGGGAGCGATTGTGGTCTAACTTGGTACAGGAAGAGGTTTGGCAGAACACCAGAGATTGATCCTCATCAAAGCATGATGATGAGGAGAATTGTGCCTTAGTTGGGAAGGAGAAGAAATAGTAGGGGAAGTTATCCCATTTCAAATCAGATTCCATTCATGGCAGAAAGAATATGGACATGTTAAAAATCAAGCATTTTCATTGTCACGAGGTGGGACACTATGCCACAAAGTGTCCACACAAGAAGTGCAGTAAGAAACCCTCAAGAGGAGCAGTAGGTGAAGCCCTTGCTTCATAATTCAAAATTTATTTTATCCTCATCGCTTACATGGTGCCATCAGTCATGGGTAGTTTGTGGTGCTTGGACAGTCCAGCTTTATTCCGTATCACTGACAACAAAGATCCCTTCAGTAACTTGGACGGGAAGTAGCTTCAAATGAACATCATGATGGGAGATGATGGGAGGTATATTGCAATGGGTATCAGTATTGTTACCATTCAGAGGGTATTTTTTAATCTCCCCACCTTGAGAGTTGTCATGTATGTTCTAGGCTTGAAGAGGAAATTGGTTTCTGTTGCTATGTTGGAGATCAAGGCTATGTTGTGATGTTTAGTAAGGGAAAGGATATCCTTTGTCAAATAGCCATAAGATAGGTGAAGTCCATCAGGGTTTGAGTAAAGAACATTTACAAATCATACATTGAAGACTACAATGCCTTGAGCATTAAATCGGAGAAGGTGGAGAGTTATGACATCAATGAGTTGTCGCATAGAATATTTTGTCAATTGCACCACAAAAATTTGAATATCATGTAGAAAATTTCTACAGGAATTCCCAAGAGTAGAGAGACAGATGTAGAGGTTGTACATTGGGGAAGTACAACAAAGCTTCATTTCATGACAAAGACACTTGATCACAAGCAATCATTGATCAAGTTCACTCAGATGTGCGTGGATCATTCTCGATAGCATTCATGCCAAGAACAATTATTATGTAATATTTGTTGATGATTTTTATCGTAAGTGTTGGATTTTATTCATGTAGAAGAAATATTGGACATTTTCTAAGTTTTATGAATTCAAATCACTTATCAAGAAGATACTAGCAGAAAGTTAAAGCTAATGATGGAGAATATGTATCAAATTCATTCAAGAATTTCTGTGAATCAGAAGGAATTTAATGGGAGTTAATAACACCTCATAATCCATAGAAGAATGTTATGAAACCAACTCACAAAAAGATATAAAATATATATCAACACCTTAGAAATCAGCCTCTTCGAGGGGGCAACCTCCTTTACATTACACAAATGAACAATCCTTGGATGATACAAATGGAAAAACCTCCTTTATATATATAGGAGCTAAGGGGTCACAATATAATCAAAGCCAATATAACAATAATAATATAATAGCACAAAAATATCGATAGTATTGGGCACACTAATAAAAATATAGGGAAAACATGGGCAAAATAACAACAATAAGGGCTACAATGACAATAGTAATGAGGGAATCACTAGTATTATAGGGACCTAACATGCCCCTCTCCTTCAAAAAAGTGTTGTCCTCAATGCTTCAGTATTTTTGAATGCTTATGTATAAAATTCTTATCCTCCCATGTGGAATCTTCAGCAGGTAAGTTCTTCCACTTGATGAGATACTTTGAAATTGATCGATTCCATAGATTTCAAGTTCTTGTTTGTATCACTACTTCAGGTTCCAATATGATTTTTCCTTCCTCGTCAAGTTCTGGAAAGATTGTTTGAACTGGGATCTTGTCAGCTTTAACCTTATTTAAGCATGAAACATGGAAAATTGGGTATAGTTTGGAAGCTGCAGGAAGCTCCAATTTGTATGCCATAGTACCAATCTTTTGCAAAACCATGTATGTACCATAATACCTTGTTGATAATTTATTATCCTTCTTAGCTTGCTTGAGGTTTGTTTATATTGTTGTAGACATAGGAATACCCAATCACTTACATCAAAACTTCGTTTGTTTCAATGTTGATCTTCCTGTTGTTTCATTCTATTATGTGCCAAAGTTAGGTCATTCTTTAAGAGTTGGAGAAATTGTTGTTGATCCTCAATGTGATGTTCCACTGCTTGAACCATAGAATTTTCTCTTAAATATAATGTGATGGATGGTGGATGATATCCATAAAGTTCCTATAAATGGGGTAATTTTTCCAGTAATATGAAAGGAAGTTTTATGCCACCATTTAACAAGATGCAACCATTTAACTCATTGTGTCAATTTATAAAAGACAAAGCATCGAAAGAAACCTTCCAAACATTTGTTTACTATCTTACTTCACCCATCAGATTGAGGATGATAATATGAACTATGAGCTAACTGAGTACCGAGACAAGAAAATAATTATGTCCAAAAAATTCCAGTGAAAATGGGATCTCTGAGGCTTACAATAATCATTGGATTTCCATGTAGATTTTTAATTGTTTCCATAAATGCAGTACAAAATATATTGGCTTTAAATGGATGAGATAATGCACAAAAGTGTGCCTACTTGGTAAGTCTAGCAACTACCACCATGATGACAATCTTTCCTTCAGACTTGGGTAAACCTGTGATAAAATCCATTAAAGTCTCCCCTCAACGCTAACCTCAAATGGATAAAGGTTGTAATAGACCTAGGGTCTTAATTATTTAAACTTTATTTTGTTTACAAACCAAACATTCCACCACAAACTTTTGAATATCTAACTTAAGGCCATCCCAAAATAATTCCTTCTTAACCCCATGGTAATTTTTTAAAAATCAAGAGTGTGATTGTAAGGCAGAAGTGTGCATTTCCATAAGAATATTTTGTTTGAGTTGGGAATTCTTACATAGGTATAAGTGATATTTTTACCATAACAAATCCTTTTTCCAACTAAATATATCATATGTACTGGGATCTTGTTGTAAATTTTGAATGAGTTCCCACACTTCTTCATCATTCTTCCATTCATCCCTTGGTTCATTTATCCAAAGTGGTTGGATAATAGAAATGGTGCAAAGCAATGCTTCCACATCGTCATCCTTTCTTGAGAGTGCATATGCCACAACATTTTACTTACCTTTTTTGTAGATAATTTCGAAATCATAACCCAACATATTTGTGACCCATTTTTTCTCCTCTTCTGAAGATAATATTTGTTCTAAAAAGTATTTACCTTGAAGTGTCTTCCCATTAGGTAGGGTCACCATTTCTTAAGTGCATGTAGTATTGCCAACATTTCCTTCTCAAAAATAGCTTTATGTAAATACTTTCCTTCGATTAGACAACTTTAAAAAGAAATGGGTCTTTATTCTTACATTAAAACAACACCAATTCCATTTCCTGAGGCATTACATTCCACAATAAAGGTTTTTGTGAAGTCCTATGTAGCTAAGGCTAATTCTTGGCACATTGCCTCTTTAAGATGTTCAAAGGCATTTTTTGCTTCTCAGGTCCATGAAAATGCATCTTTCTTCAATAATGTTGTTAGAGGTGCCACTATTCTCCCATAATTCTTAACAAACTTGCGATAATACCCTGTCAACCGAAGAAATCCTCGTAGATGATTTATCGATGTGGGGATTTTATATTCCTTATTTCCTTTAAATTTTTCTAGGGTCCACCTTAACACCTCCATGAGATACAATGTGGCAAAGATATCCCACCTCTTATACTCCAATGGAACATTTGGAGAATTTTTCGTATAATTGTTTCTCCTCCAATAGTTTGGGCACCTTGTCAACATGTTGAACATGATCCTTCTAAGACTTTTTGTAGATTAGTATATCATCAAAAGATACTAACACAAATTTTCGAAGGAAGGGTTTGAAAATGGAATTCATAAAAACCTTCAAATGTAGAAGGTGCATTGGTAACGCCAAAAGGCATGACCAAAAATTCATAATGACCCTCATGAGTTCTAAATGTTGTTTTCAAAATGTCCTTAGTCTTCATTCGGATTTGATGATATCCTCAACGAAGATCCAACTTGGTGAAGTAAATTGATCCATGCTATTCATCCAGTAATTCATCAATGACAGGAATGGGAAATTTATCTTTAATAGTGAACTTGTTGAGCTCCCTATAATCTCGATACATGAACCATGACCCATCCTTATTGTGCACCAATACTACTGAGAAGAGAAAGAACTTTGACTAGGTTGAATTATACCAGCCTCTAACATTTGTACTACCATATGTTCAATTTCACTCTTTTGCACATAAGGAAATTTGTAAGGCCTAATTTTTGGAGGAACACTTCCGAGAATCAAATGAATAGCATGATCATTACCATGAATAGGTGGTAGGAATTTGGGAGTCTCAAATAGCTTGGAATGATAGTCCAAGAATTTTTGAACATGTGGATAAATAGATGATTTCTATGTGGGAACCTCTAGTGAACATAACTATGCAATTACTCCTCGTTGTTATTTCTTCAAAAGATTTGTCATTCTGTTAGAGCTAATTATCCTTCCTGGTTTCCCTACGATACCCCTTAATTCAAATTCCCTTCTTTCCAAGCAAAATGTCATGAAAAGTTCTTTAAAATTAAAAGATATTGTACCCAAGTATTGTAGCCATTGGATGCCTAGTACAACATCAACACCGCCCATTAGAATGGAAAAAATTGAGCTATTCAATACATATTCTCCAATGGATAACTTGATATTATAGAACTTTCTAGAGAAATTTATGGTTCCTCCACTTATAATGATCACTTGTCACTTTGGTGTTGGATATAGGAATAAATTGAATTCCTTGGCTATCTTACAATGAATAAAATTATGGGTACTTCCCAAATCAATCAACACTATTACCTTTTCCTTCTTGATATGTCCTTTTATCTTGATAGGATGAGGAGTGCTAATTCCAACCAATGCATTACAAGATATGTTCATATTCATTTCTTCTTTCTCTAGGGTTTCTTCCTAGTGTATATCCTCTTCTTTTGACTTTTCTTGTTCCTTGTCATCGTCCTCTTCACAATCTATGTAAAATAATTCCTTCTCAGCACACTTATAACCTTTAGTGTATTTGCTATCACAATTGTAACAAGGTCATTTTTCTCTTTTTTCTTCCAATTGTTGTGGTGTCAACCTTGTACGTTGTGGAAGGCTAAGGGAAGCAACACTTCCATCTTTATAGTTCTGAGTGGTAGGCTTCCTGGTTACCATAATTTTTCTTTCCATTTTTCTTGGCAACCTAAATGCCTTGTCCAACGAATTAGTTTCCCAAAGGTGAACCTCATGTTCGATGTTATCCCCTAAAGTACCTATGAACACATCAATCCCATGCTCCTCTGGAATATATTTTACACTTGTATTCAATTTTTGGATGTCCTCAATGTGATCCATCATTAAATCCTTTTGTTTGAGATTTATCCATTGGCTAAAAATGGTGTTGCTTTTTGTATCATCATAATGTGGGATCATTTATTCCATAAAAATGTCCAAAGTGATAATTTTTTTATGAGAGAAAATCCATCAATACCATACAAACTAATTTGGTTCCAAATATAAAATTGCAATGCGTACCTTTTGTGTGTTTTTCACATTATGGAGATCAAAATATTGCTCCATTTGTAGTATCCATGTTACGGGATCCTTGCCATCAAACTTCCTCATATTGATATTGGGAACATGGTGGGTCTTAAATCCAACATTAGAGTCTATGAAATTGTGGTTAAAATTTCTTGTAGAAACTTTTTCAAATATATCTTCAAATCTTCCATTTTTCCTTCCTTCTTAGCTTCCACGTAATTCGCCTTAGATTTCACGCCTTTCTTTAAACCATCCATCTTAGCCTCCATGCCATTCATCTTAGCTTCCACATAATTCATCTTAGCTTCCATGCCTTTCTTGAAATCATCCATCTTATCTTCCATGCCTTTCTTTAAACCATCCATATTTGCCTCTGTTACTTTTTGTGAGAGTGAATTTTGTTGCACTTGGTCTCCTAATTTTCATATATCATGCTGCATTTCCTCCCCTTCTTCATGAGTCATGCAAGAGCTTTCAGGTTGATTACTAGGAGTTTCCATTTTCTTCAGGGCATCAATTGATGATAATTATCCTTCACTATGCCCTTTGAATTCCTCTAAACTAATTTTTCAAACCAGACTTATGCAAAATTTTACAAAAATCTACACACTTTTTTTCACTTTGTAGGAACTCGATATCAAACCTAATGTATCTCTTAAATTTTGGATCTCCAAGGTATGAAATTGTGAACATTGGTAGCTCTCTGAGTTCTCTTTCCAATTCCACCAGTTCGATGAAAATTGAATTCTCCAAGAAAGTGTTAAGCCCAATCTCCCAAGGTAACCTGATTATACATTTGTTTAGTAGAGTGAACTTGTACGAAGTGCCATGTGTCACTGTTTCAACCTTTGGACTTGAAAATGATGCATGGAAAACTATAGTTCGTCTGATTTCTATAACATCTTATGAAATTTCAATCTGATACTTAGAGAGAACGTTATGAATACTTTCCCAATATCACATGTTTGGGATGTAATCCGGGATCTTGCAAAAACCATAACTTCCTTAGATCCTATCTCCGAAAATATTGTGAGGCAAGATATGAAATTCGGACCTAAGGATCATCGTGATTTTGGATCATTTATTTTTTTGTTTGAGCTTCTGAAACGTTGCAGAAAAGAAGTTATAACGAAAATTCCATAATGACCTATTTGGAGCAGCAAAACCCTAGAAACCAAACCTCTGAAACCACATGTTATGAAACGAGGTCACAAAAGATAGAAAATATAGATCAATGCCTTAGAAATCAACATCTTCGAGTGGGAAACCTATTTTACATTACACAAATGAACAATTATTGGAGGATACAAATGACTAAACCTCCTTTCTATATATAGGAGTCTAAGGGGTTACAACATAATCAAAGATGACATACAATAATAATATAAGGGTACAATAATAACAATAGTGGGCTTCTATGGGGCACACTAATGACAATATGGGGATAATAGTGGCACAATAATAATAATAATAATAATAATAATAATAAGGGCTACAATGACAATAGTAATAAGGCAATCACTAGTATTATAGGGACCTAACACATAATGGGCTGGCTAGAAAAAGGGAAAAAAATTCGGGTGGCTAAAAGGAAGAAGAAAGGTATTATGGAAGTGGCATGGGTGATGTTACATGATCAGGGCATACCATTATACCTCTAAGCTAAAGCATGGAACACAACTATTTATTTCCAGAACATAAGCCCTCATCGAATTCTCAGGATGAGTACACTAGAAAAGGATTTTTCAGGGAAGAAACCATATGTGGTAGAATTTAGGATGTTTGCTTCATCAATATATTTCCATGTTACAAAAGATGCTTGGAAAAATCTAGAGAAAGAAACTGAGTTGGGCATAGTTGTGGGGTACAATGATACACCTTAGAACTATTTGGTGTACCTTCCAACTAATAGGGTGAGAGTGGTTTGCAGAGATGTGAATTCTGATGAAGAAAAGGCCATGAGATGTTCCCTTGAGAGGGAACTTCAGCTACATGCAATTGAGAATCTTTTATCTCCAAAGGATGAACCTCGGGATGATGTGGAGTAGCAGCATTTAAAGGAGTAGGGAATGGGAATAGCCACTCACAAAAGGACTACTAGAGATGGGATAAAGTGCACCATAGAGGCCGACAAGTTATTGCATGATCCTAGAGAGAATTTGGCATCACCCACATCAAAATGTAGTCTTGATGGTGTTGGACCCGCCAACATGTCAAGGGATCTCGTCAATAAGAAGTCCCAACTAGACCTCAGATCGTTTGGTGTAGGATTCCCAATAGTGGGTCTTATGGTATTTCCTTGACTGTGGTTACACATAGAGGCAAGCAGGATGTCCTTGTTGGTAGCAAGTGTGTGACCAACACAATAAGCCAAGGAAATTGCATGAAGGTTTCTAACACATGGAAATTTGAATGAGTGCACCCCTTTGAAACCTATGGAAACATGCAGCTTAGAAGGGGACACATGAGCAAAGATACAACACAAACTGGAAGGAAGCTGAACCAACAATCCAAAGTGATGATTAAACCAACATCACATCTCAACAACATTCATGCATACATATATAGAAAGAATCCATACATACATGTGTAAGCAAATAAATACATATATTGTTAGTGTAACCAAGATAGCTGAAATACAATAACAACATATGCATGAAAAATTCTAGCCCTATTATATTAACAAATTGAAAGATCCAATCATACACGCAACCATGACCAACCACTAGTTCCAGTAGTGGAAAGTTACAATGACTTCCACTTGCTCCTCCAAAGAGATGTACCATCTCTGCACTGTGGAGAAGCCAAGGCTTGTTACAATACACTCCAAGCTTTCTCTAAGATACACCCATAGGAAGCTTGGCTCCCTAAATCTTGTACAATGAGTTATGACATTCTATAAACAGCAAAGGGTGGGGTGACCCCCGACAATCCCCTATGTGAATATTCACCTACCCTCATGACTCTTCAACTACTGTATGATTATTACATTTGACTATCGAAACTTGCTCTTTCACTTTTACAAGATCTGCACATGTGAGAAAACATAAGCTTCAACAAGCAATCCAAAATATCACTAATACTTAGATAGCTATGCAAAGACAAACTCTTTGACATCCTCGCCATGATTGATGGTGGAAAAGTGATCCCAAGCTTGGTATTTTATGATGGTGTCCGCATTCTCAATGGTCACATCCTATTGAAAGAAAACTCTCACCTCTGTTGCATTGAGAAACACTAATTTGGCACCTCTATCCAACTCGTCCGCTAACATGTGCATCATGCTCTTAAGTGGAGCTAGACTAGCAACATACTGATGGTGTTCGTGATGGTGTCCGCGTGCTCAGTGGTGACATCCTATTGAAAGAAAACTCTCTCCTCTGTTGCATCTAGGAACACTAATCTCGCACTTCTATCCAACTCATCTACTAACATGCACATCATTTTCTTGAGTGCAACTGGACCAACAACATACTAATGAATAGTGTGTGCACTGATCTCCAAGTCTTGGCTGGTGGCTACACACATCAGCTGATCAAATTACATGTCCATCTCCATTTAGACTTGGTTATTCGACTTCACCTTAGTGAGTGTGCTAATATATGGGATCATGTGTTCATTTACAATTATGTCCATGCTTTTGAATACTCATGCTTACGAATCCTACAAACTGGCGATGAGCTATGGGAGTTTCTCATAGTTCTGGATCTAACTCTGGATGTGTGCCTTCAACTCTACTTCCTTTGGCTTCGTCATATTTGGAAAATGAAATGGGTTTCTTTGTATCTCATTGTCCGTGTCTGCATGCAGCCGAAAATATTGTGGAGATTTGAAAAGATGTGTGCTCTCCTAGTACAACCCTGCTGCCAACCGTTGAGATGGACAACTGCCTTATGCACGGTGCCGAATCTGGAATACAACATCTGCATGACTACTTCGAGGGACGAAACTTTATCCAATATCGCTCTCTTCAACTATTCTTTAGTGGATAATATAATTTTCCGTCAAGAATCAAACACTTGGCCACTTGTAACTTTTTGGCCATGCGCTTGTTCTTTGCTATCAAGAATCAAACACTCTAGCTGGTAGCCTCAGCATATGCTCTAGAGAAATCGACCAATGTCGCTAGATGCTTGCACACATCATATAGGATCACTCATTCTGAAAACTGTGCAGGAGATGTGTGGACATATAAAACAGGTACTCTGCATGATTGCATATAAATATCTGATTCTACACTCAATTTTTTGTAAGTATTAATGTGTTTTTTATTCTTAAAAATGTATTGTGTTAATTGAAACTTGCTCTAGGAGTGGCAAGATATCACCACCACCTCGAAGAATGTTTTGTAAACATCACAGGATAGAGGTAGAAAGTTTTATTTAGATCCAGGTGTAGGGATTTTATTTTGAAAGCATTTGTTAATTAGATCTCATAATTTCGATTTTGTACTTAAGATTGTAATTTGTTTTTCTTGAAATTAAGTAGACATATCATCCTCAACTCGTTACAAGCTAATGAATGGTGTGAATCAATGATTTTATTGCAAGAATAATTCCTTTGTTACAAGTTTACAATTGGAATACTCAAATGTGCTTCTTAATTGGATAAACAAGAGATTGATAACTATATTTCTTTTAAATATGAATTAAAATCAGTTTCATACCTTACTGATTCACTATAATTTCTTGTGACATTTTGTTTCAGGAATCAATTATTCCAAAGAAATGCAACGAGACGATTAAATCATGGTTTGGAGTTGTAGTTTAGTTTTGAAATTCATTATAATTGTAATTAGTTATTGATAGAATTGCTGGTTAATGCCCTTATGTTTGAATGATTTCTTGAGTTTGACTAAAGTAATCTAAGGATAAAATAGTTTCATATTTCGAAGTCTTTTAGATCTGAAATCATATCAATTAGAAGCTTGGTTTACTTAGTTTAATTTGAAACAATTGCAGAGTAATGATAGAGGTTAGTTTGAATGCTTATTGATTTGTGTGATCTAGGGAATTAGATCAATAGCAATCTTGTTTGAATTATTGCCTTAGTTTAACATCATTTGAGTGAAAGTGAATTCCGTGGGATTGATATTTAGCATAAGTTTGATGTTATTTTGAGTTAGTATTTATTGATTTAAGATTCTTGCTTTTAGATTAAATAGATGATTAGTTTTTTTTTTTTCTTTGCAGATTTCTAAAGTTTATTGTTTGAATTGCAGTTAAGTTTTACTTGCATTGAGATTAAGTTTGATTGATTTACTTTACTTATATTGAGATAAAAATTGCTCAGTGATTTGTATTATGTGCTTAATTTACGAAAATATTTTGTATGCCATGATGTTAGATTACACTTAGACGATCCAATCTTGCATTACTTGCACTTGTGCCTCTAAGTCTTATGACTTCAAATTAATAATTTAATGTTGGAATTATAACACATATAGTTTCCCTAAAAAAATTTGCATCGTTGTCGGGGAGGTGCTAAAAGGATTAGAGCATAGTTTTTTTCACAAATTTTTTGGTGTGATCTTAGTTGTAGGGAAACTGGAGGGCGGAGATAACGGTATGAGATGAGTGAAGAGCCATGCATCGACTTTCATTTTGGGTCACTCTGAAGTTTTGTTGTACAAGTAAGTGATGATTTCAAGTTTTGTAAGTTGTATTGCAGTTAGCAGTTTTTAATTCATTTACATTAAAATTTCAATCTCTTTCAAGATAAAACATTTTTGGGGTGTTGTAAGAACCCATTTTTACTAATTCATGTTGTGAGATGGGGATTGTCAACTAGTAGGAGGAATTCAACAATGATTGATAGCTTAAAGAATGTCCCTTGATGTACTTTTTCAAATCCTAGCACTACCTGTCATATCCGCCTCTCAGGAAAGGTTAATCCCAACCACACTCAGGAAATTATCTATCTCTACACAACTAAAAAAGGAATTGGAAGTCTTCCATGGTTCCTATTGGAAGTCTTCCATGGTTCCTCTTGCCTATCTACCAAGGAGATTATTAAATCATATACCAAATATGAAAGGGAACATCTTTTTCAACTTGAGATTGAAAAACTTTCACCATGACCATCAACAAGCCTTGTATGAATTCTAGAGACCAATTATCCAAGTTCGCATGACATGACTGAGGACTTTCTATGTGGTCCAAATGAAGAAATGGGCCAATACCACTAGGATTACATCGAGCATTGGTTCCGGATCACAATCCAGTCAAATTACCACTCTCATCTTCAACTACTTTTTTATCACATCTTTCAAAGTTGCTAATTTTTCATGCTCATGTATATTTTAAATTTTAAATGTTAAATGTGAGCATGAATATATCTCTCTACTTGATCTGCACATGGTTTCATTGGAAGTTATCTTTCACTTGGAGGACATCTTTTCTTTAGTATAGTAGGAAAGTTAGTATTTTAATAAATAAATAAAATTAGTAAACAAAAAAATAATTCCTTTTGTGAAAACCAACTTTTCTGGTGTAACTGGGCAGGGATGTTGCTTGAAAACTAGGTAACTGGTGGTCAAGGTTCCCAATAAAGTTTTTAAATTTGTAGGAGTTATTTAGATCATATATCTAAGATGGTTGATGTGGGATCCCTTAAGGCCCACATGTGAACAAACCTTGTCCCATTGACATTAGCAAATTGTCTCAAACCAAGGTTAGGGTTAGATAAGGCACCTAGGAGCCTGCATGCCTTAATGGCAGGTATACTTGTTATCTACTAAGGAAATATGTCAATGTTTCTTCGCGGATAAATTTTGCAGTCCATTTGACATTGATAAATCCATTGATGGCTAGTAGAATGTACCTAGTGCCTTGATTCCCATTGACATTAAATGTGGCATATCTCACATTGATTAATGATCTCCTCAATGGTCAGTAACCCAATGATTATTGTTTATGTCTGACATAGAAAAAATTTATTCACATATTCAATATTGCACACGAGTGTGTAGTGGTTGAAGACTATATGGGTTTGAGATCTCAACAAAGGTTTGCAATAGTTTCAATTTTTGTATGAAGATTCCCACTGTTATTTTGAAGCAGCAGTCACCTTTCCTCGGTTGTTTGGGGACATACAACTCTTGAGGCATGGGGTAGAAGGGGACCTTTAGTTCATCGTTCATCACTTCAATTCATCCATCATCCTTCAACCTTCTTTAGCATATAATATCAAAAATCACATCAGCTCCAGCCATTCCATCCTCCACTTCATCTTGCAGCACCAAGCACATCAACAACAAAGGTAAAGCTTGGGGTAAATTTGGCTTATGATTATCTCATTCATTAGAAGGTTAAATAAGCTTAATTATTCACTACTTCTCATTCCACGCATTTCATCTTTGATAAACTATTACCCTTCTATTTTCTTCCATTCGTTACATATACTCTTATTACATGACCATGTTAAAAGAAAAAGCCTTATGGTGTATTAATAAAGACAGTCTCTATAGTGTCTTCTCCAAGCATTATATTCATAGGATGAATTCATTACATACATGAAATGACAAATGAAACCACCTATAGACATTGGCCTTACAAACATAGAGTATGTAAGCACCCCTTCACCATCTCCACCATCACCTCATTTTCATCCATCATCTCTTCCTCATCCATCCGTTTCTTGTCCTCAGTTTTTATTTCTCAGTAAATTAGTGTGACATATTAAATGTGGAGAGCTCTTCTCCACAAGAGCCAACACCTCTAAGTATTCAACCAGTGCTGCTCCAGAAGAACCAACACCCCCAAATATTCAAGCAATGTCGCCCAACAAGAACCAACATCTACAAAACACTGTTAAGAATCTGTCAATGAGAAAGAGATTTGTTTACACGAGGAAATGAAAACCCTCATACATGGGGGGATGTTGGCCCTCGAATAAACCCATTTTTCTATCATACAAAACCATTTTGATAACCCAATTTTTGACACTTTTAAAATCGTTTCACACCATAATTCCATCATTTATCACCAGTTTATATCCTACACTACATGGCCATTATTTTTCTTATATTTTCAATGATTAGAGATGATTTAGTCATGATTTAGTAATGATTTTTTTTTACTAAGTTCATTTGTGACAGGGTTCCATTAGCAAAGTTCCCCACAGCTTGTAGGTGAAAATATGCAATTTGGAGCTTTGCCATCTCGGCACACTTCCGAGGAAAACTGAGGAAGGTTATTGTCCAAAATGATTTTCTAACACCTTCTTATGAGCTGGATTGGACCTAGGCCATACATGTGGGCTGATAGAAGGAAATCAAAAAATCTGCTCAAAATCCACAGAGTTTTCAAACTGCCAAGTTTGACCTTGATTTCTGTGCAAATGGAGGTGAATCTAGAAAATATATGAAAATGTGATTTTTTGTGAATATAACCAGTTATATATAAAAAAACTATTTCTTAATGTTTTCTTTGTTTCAAAAGTTACCCGTGGGTCTTTAAGGGAGTTTCATAAAACAACAATGTTTTTCCAAAATTCTAGAATCTTTCAAAGAGCCAAACAACCAACTTCGGGCACACTTTCTAAGATATGGAGTTGAAAGAGACAAATATAAGAGTTTTCTGTTAAAAATATGCAATTTTCCAAAATTAAGGAAAATGACTGATCACCTTGTAAATTTTATAAATGGCTTAGACATGGCCCATGGAGAACGAGGGAAGGATATAATAGAAGAAAGGACTATTGTAATATTTTTTTGGCTTTGCCTCAGAAGGACCAGCAATGATGTATTCATATGAATTTCTATTTTGAACATTATATTAATGTGTTTTTTATTTTTAAAAGAGTATTGCATTAATTTAAATTACCTCCAGGAGTGGCAAGAGCTCACCATTGCCTGGAAGCAAGTTCTGTAAACATCACAGGATAGAGGCAGCATGTTTGATTTAGATCTAGGTGTATGGATTTTATTTTGAAAGTGTTTGTTAATTAGATCTCATAATTTCAATTATGTACTCACGACTGTAATTTTTTTTGCTTGACATTAAATAGGGAAATCATCTTCAATTCATTGCACAGTAATGAATGGTGTTAACCAACGATTTTATTACATGAATAATACCTTTGTTACAAATTTATGATTGGAATACTAAAAGGTGCTTCTTAATTGGATAAACAAGAGATCGATAACTCTATTTCTTTTAAATATGAATTAAAATTGATTTTGTGCCTTACTAATTCACTATAATTTCTTGTAACATTGTGTTTTGGCAATCAAGTACTTGAAACGAGACCATTAAGTCATTGTTTGGAGTTGTAGTTTAGTCTTAAAATTCATTATAATTGTAATTAATTATTGATAGAATTGTTGGTTAATGCGCTTATGTTTGAATGATTTCTTGAGTTTCATTAAAGTAATCTAAGCATAAAATAGTTTCTTATTTTGTAGTATTTTCAATCTGAAAGCATGTCAATTAGAATATCTATTTGCTTAGTTTCCTTTCCAGCAATTAAAAAGTAATGTGGAGGTTAGTTTCAATGCTTATTGATTTGTGTGATCCTAAGAATTAGATCAGTGGCAATATTGCTTTAATTATTGTTGTAGTTTAAAATCATTTGAGTGAATGTGAATTATATTGGATTGAGATTTAGCATATGTTTGTATGTTATTTTGAGTTAGTCTCGATTGATTTAAGATTATTGTATTTATATTAACTAGATCTTAGTGTTTGATTAAAGATTTCCATTACTCAGATTATGATTGAAATCATTCGAATGATAATTTGTTTCGTTTGATTTCAGATTTCTAAATTTTATTATTTGAATTTCATTTAAGTTTTACTTACATTGAGATTAAGTTTTATTGATTTACTTTACTTAGATTGAGATTAAAATTTCTCACTCGTTTTTATTATGCTTAATTTAGGAATAGATTTTGTATTTCATGATGTTAGCTTGGATTAGACGCTCTGAACCTGCATTACCTGTGCTTGTGCCTCTAAGTCTTATGACCACAGATTAATAAATTAATGTTGGAATTATAACACATATAATTTCCCCAAGAGTAGTCCCTGTATGATTTCAGTTTGTGGTCAGTTTATAAACCCCACTTCCTTAACTAGATATGTGAGGTCGGTTCATGTTATAGTGCAATCATATCTTGTTTACCCTAAAAGGCTTGTGAATTTCATCAAATGTGTGAGGGGTGGTGTTGAAGCCCTGAAAATCGGGTCGAAAACAAGGCGGATACCCACCCGGTCCTGACCTTGGTTGGCAGCTCCTTATCCGTTTGGTATAGCGGGTCTGACTGGGGATAACGAGACTAGTTTCCCGTCCTTGGGTGTGTGTGTGTGTGTGTAGAGTTGAACTATGCTGATCTAAGAGAAATTTAAGGCTAATCTAATTTAGACTCTTTAAACTAACTCTATGTTATTGTAATCTAATGAGAAACAACACATCTAATCTACACTAACCCGGGGTGTATATATTCTATTATGCGATCTAAAAAGATTTCGAACAATAACTGGTAATAAAGATCATTCAGCTATCATAAGAATAGAAATCATTAAAGATAAACCACTTTGCATAAGAAGTTAGGCAAAACTGTTGTGAACAACATATCGCATAATAAGTTATTCATATGTCAGACACAAACAATATGACTCCACTGTACAAAAGTGCCAAATGAAACCCATACATTCATACAATGACATATAAAACAACTGAAACTATAAATCACTTAAAGAACATAAGCAGGATAGTCAAGAGATAAAAGTACCATTTATGACTGGTTCACTCATAAGCTTCAAGCAACAATGATTTATCTCTCCTTGCTCTAACATCTACTAAGAGTACAAAAGTGCAACATCAGTAGCAGATATCAAATGCAAACATTAATAAACCTTGATCCATCAATTCATCAAAACCACCTCCGAGGGTGCAAAAGTGCATGTTTTTTGGATGACTTTTTGACAAATCTCCGGACCCTTCTCTAAATGCCTAAGAAGGGTTTAAATACTGCTAGCTAATTAACTTGATTACATAAATTTAGGATCCGGTTTTCAAATGACCATCCTTCTAATAAAGCAAATTGTTTCTAAAATTAAATCTAACTCTGAACTATTTTTGTATTTGCTCCTTAGTGCTGTAAGCATGCAGCATTCGTCTGAGAAGAGTCGGTTGGTTGCCTTCCCCTTTCGTGTGTGCTAAAAAAAATAGAAGTAATAAGAGTTGGGACCACTTTCTGGTAAACTATAAGATTTTTTAGAGAATCTCCCGCTGACTGGGTGTATACTTGGTAATAACTCAAATTTCCCTCCGACTCGTTCTGCTTTTGCTATTTCGGTTTCTGTCTTTGCGAATGACTTGATGAGTTAAAAGACTTTGCTTTCTCAGCAATTCTCTGGATTGAAAACTGCCTCCGTTCTTCGTGGCGGGTTTTTCTGGTGTGTAAGTTTAAGGTATTTTTAGTAATCATGCTGCTTTTGTGTGCCTTTGATTCTGAGCTTCAGATGGCCTATTGGTCATTAGCATCTGTTGAGTGATACTCTGGAATCTGTAGTTCTATCCCATGCGGCACCCATTTCGGAAGAGATCTCTTCTGTGTTCTCCGAGCATTAGCGCTTTCCCATTTTCCTTAGATGTTTCTTGCGAAATTGCTCCATGTTATCTCCTGTTTTATAGTTTGTGTAAAGGAAAAGAGTAATGGAAATAAAGATTGAAATGAAAGCTTCAGATCTTATGTGTGCATAATTATGACATTCAAAGTGAACTGACTTCTTCGAAAAACAAAATGCAGTCATTCATACAATCATTAATTTCCTTTTTTAAGGCACGCGTTTAATTCTGATTAATGGGCAGCTTTCCTTGAATACCGCGCCGAGGAAATTCGCGCTCATCGCAGATCGCAGATTTGTGTTATTGTGTTGTGATATCGCGATATCGGATCATCGTAGATCACAGATCGCAGATCTCAGATTTGTGTTATTGTGTGCCGCTTTACGCGATGTTGCAATATGCGATGTTGCACATCGGCCGTCAGAGATTTCTTAAGTTTCTTATTTAAGGGCTCTTATGGTGAATGTGATGCGATGAATTTCACATCGTTCCTTTGTAGTTTGTAATGCCCATAAAAGAAATGTTTCCTTGCTTTGCTGTGATAAAATTCTAAGGAAAAACAAATATGTTCATAGAGATGTTTGTTTGAATTTTTCACTAAGGGTCCCTTATTTCCTTGGTCTTATTGCTAATATCAAACAAAAGTGGGGGGTTGTTGGTGGCCACAACAATGGCGATTCACTGGGAAGAACCAGTTATCTCTGATTTTCTATTGAATTTCAACTTCTGAAACAGAATAATTTTCATAAGTCTAAACTTTGTTATGGACAGATAGAGTACATTATGCCTTATCCTATCAATGATATTTTGTTTCAACCTTTATCTATTCCAATCATTCGCTTCCTGAGGTTTTAGCCCTTGCATTTACATCAGCCATTACTTGGTCCTTTTTAAATATAAAATGAGGTCATCTCTGCTATGCTGGCCCTTTCTAAAATATGCTCATTTACCGTAGGTAGAGCCTCTACTGCCAGTAGGCGTCCATAGCCTCGACAGGGTTACCTGTTACCCAGCAATGATCCTTTATCCTGCTTAAGGCTATCTACAACTTTTTAGAGAAAAATCCATTTGATACTTCTTCCTTTTTATTCTCTAAAGAACAATGTCTTGGTTTGGTGGCCAAATTATGACACATTCATTCACTTGATTTACACTTTTGCTAAACAAGCTGGCTCGTGATGAGAACTCTTGTCTTTTGATTGCAACAATTTTAAGTCGTTGCCCTGTTTTGGTGGACAGTATTGGCAAAGTCAACAAGTTATAATATCTGTGATCATGATAAGCCGGCTCGTGATGAGACCTCTTATTCTTTGAGATATAGTGTTCTCTCAGATTATTTCTCTGAATGTTGTGATTTCCTTTAGCAGGGAGGAACCCATTGTTTTTCCTTAAGAAAGTTCTAGACGATAATAATAGAGTTTGGAAAATAGCAGTTTTACAGATAATACTCATTTTATTATTGATACCTTTCATTTTGCTGATATAAAACAAGTTTTTTGCCAAAGGTTGCTTTCATAAAAAAATTTGAAGTCGGAACTAGTATCATATCTAAGGTAATGTTGGACTCTATCCGTCAATAATAAAGATCAGATTTTTCGAAATTTTTTTACTGTTTGTACAAGTGAGAAATCAAAATCTAACAGAGGATTTGGTGTCCATTTAAAGTGAACTCCTGTAGTAACCATCTACAACTGGTTTTATTTCTAAGAAAGAAGAAAAAACAAAAACTATCCTACAAAAATTTAGAAGAGTAATCTTCTATAGAAAGTATATTTTCAGGATTTGTCCATTAACATGCAAAGAATCCTTTCTACCTGCTAAATCCTGCAACCCAAATATTGATGGGCCTATGACTTCTACAATCTGAAAAGGACCAAGCCACATTTTCTGGAACTTTGTATGTTTGCCTTTCTCTTCGTGAGCCTTATCCCATTTCAAAACTAGATCTCCCATTTGAAAGTTTTTTCTGTCATTATGCTTGAATCAAAAGAGGATTTTATTAGCGCTTGGTGATGAAACATGGGTTTTCTAGCTTGTTCCTCGGGTGTTCTTCCAATTTAATTATTTCCATTTGTCTTAATTGTAAGGAGGAAGTAGATACTTCATCGATGTATTGTACTAAAGTCAAGGAGGGAATCATTAAGTGCGTTGGAAGAACTGCTTCCCTCCCATAAACTAAGTTAAAGGGAGAAGTGCCTATTGAAGCTTTCTTCGTTATTCTATCTGCCCATAAAGCATTTACCAAGGTTTTGTGCCAATTCTTCTGGTTCTGGTCAACTGTTCTTTTAATAATCCTGATTAGGTTCTTATTTGTCGACTTAGCCAATCCATTTCCTTGCGGATAGTAGTTGGCGAATATTTCAGTTTGAACCCTCTTTTAAGTGTGAAATCAGTCATTGCATTCCCAGAAAAGTAAGAAGCATTATCAAATACTAAAGCCGTCGGCAATCCAAACCTAGTGATTATAAATTGATCTATGAATTCAATGATGTTTTCAGAATTAGCTGTCTTGAGAGGTACTGCTTCTACCCATTTAGTAAAATAATCAGTTGCCATGAGAATGTACCTATGCTGCTTAGAAGAGTGAGGAACGATCTCATCTATTATGTCCAAGCCCCATTGACTGAATGGTTGATCAATGTTTACCGGCTGTAGTGGCATGGACGGTTTCCTTTGTCTCCCTGCAGTAGTTTGGCAGACTTGGCATTTCCTCACGTAACTGTGTGAGTCTTTGAACAATGTGGGCCAATAATACCCCGCACGCAAGATCTTATGTGCGGTAGCATCTCCAGCATAGTGTCTGCCTGCAAGCCCATCATGGAGTTCTTGCAAAACCTTTTCGACTTCAGTTTTCTCAAGACACCTAAGAAGCATAGTATTATAATTCCTTTTAAACAGAACATCATTTATGAGCTGATATTGTTTAGCTTTTAATCTCAGGGCTCTTTTCTTGGTGTGATCCAGGTGTGCTCGAGCATACCCGTTTTTGAGATAATAATTGGTGTCAGCGTATAATGATTCTATATCCTTTAGGCTTACCTCATACGTTTTTACTTCCTCAGATGAACTTTCCCGAATCTGCGATGCTCCAGCCAACATTTTGTAGAAGCCTTGATGTCTCACAATGCTTGCTGGTTTGATTTCAAGGTCGTATTCTTGTAAAGCAGTGATCCAATTTGCTCTTTTTTCACCCACATCTTTCTGCATTAAAAGATTTCTTACTGCTGGAAATGGTACTATGACCTTGGTATGGGTTTTAAGTAAGAAAGGTCTGAAATATTTGATCGCTTTGAAAACAGTGTATGCTTGTTTCTCTACATATGAATAGTTGAGTTCAACACCTTGTAAATTAGAGCTAAAAAATGCGATTGGAGCTTCCGCTTTCTCTTGATTTGCTTGAGTTAGAATCGCGGCATATGATTTTTTCGAGGGGAATGTGTATAAGATAAAAGATTCTGAAAAATTTGGGGTTGCTAAAGACGGATCATTAATGATAGCTTGTTTGATTAGATTGAAGGCTTCATGCTCATCTAGACCCCATTTGAAATTTGAATTCTTTTTTATCATGGTTTGCAAAGGAGAAACAATTCTTGAAAAATCTGGGACAAATCTTTTCACAAAATTGATTTGACCAAGAAAAGATTGCATGGCCTTTTTATTGTGAGGCAAGGATATTTCGAAAATTTCTTTGATTCTATTAGGTTCAATGTGAATACCAGATTTTGATACTATGAATCCTAGAAGTTTTCCTTCACTTAATGCGAAAAAAGATTTTGGGTTAAGTGAAATTCCATACCTTAAACATCGTTGAAAGATTTGTTTCAAGTCTCTGAGATGGTCGCTTCGCTTCCTGGAGTACACTGTTATATCATCCAAGTAAATCACTACGGCTTTATTGACTAAACCCTTGAATGCGATGTCCATAGCTCTTTGAAACGTAGCGCCGACATTGATCAAACCGAATGGCATCTTCCGATATGCGTATGTGCCCCATTTGGTTTGGAACATGGTTTTTAACTGATCATCAGGATGTACTAGCACTTGGTTGTATCCTGAAAATCCATCCAAAAAAGACATTAGTTCTGAGCCGGCTACTGCCTATAATATTTGCTCCATTGGACGGAGGAGAAAATTGTCTTTTTGATAGGATTTGTTGAGATTTCAAAAATCGATGAAGATTCTAATATCTTCTCTTTTCTTTCTAATGGGTACCATATTGGAGACCCATTTGAAATTTCTGACGGGGAAAATTATCTTGGCCTTTAATAACTTATTCAACTCAGTCTTTATTTGGTTTTCTAGATTGGGGTGGATTTTTCTGAGTTTCTGCTGGACAGGTTTTTCATTGTCAATCATAGGGATAGTATGTTGGATAATGGAAGTGTCGTATGTCTTCAGCTCATCGTAATTCCAGGCGAAAACATTTTTGTATTGTCTCAAAAGACGAATGTATGCTAGTTTTTCTTCAGGGGCTAGGCCGTGGCCTAGATTAAAGTTTTGTGGTTTATCATCGGCTCCCAGGTTTACTGATTCATGGTTCAGAGTTGAACTGTAGAGCTTAGAATTAGTAGACCTTTTAAACCGATTTTTCAAATCGTATAATTCTTCGAACTTAACCACTGATTTAGGTATAGCATTATCAGTGCTATTTTGTTGTATTTGTCAATCGTGGTGGTCTTCGTCAATTATTTGATTGGAGTAGGATCCTTCAGAGGTGAGGAAATTTACAATATCAGGATCGTCATTGAATACTCCCCAGTTTGTAATGTTGTCAAGGATGGATGGTCTAAAGATTAATTCTATCGAGAATCTATCTGGACTAAAATCTTTGGAGGGAATGAGTCTAGAGGCTACGTTGGCTAAAAGGTCTGCGTTTGCGTTTTGGATTCTTGGGATTGAGAAAATATTGAATGCTATGAAATTCTCAGTTAGATCCTGCACTAGAGATTGATAGTGTTTCAAATGACTTGATAGACAATGTATGGTGTTACGTACCTATTTGACCACAATCTCAAAGTCTCCAAAGACTTGAAGGTACTTGACGTTCAACCCGATCGCCTTGTATAGGCCCTGCACCAAGGCCTCATATTCTGTTGTATTGTTTGTGCAATCAAATTCAAGTCTGCATGTAAGCATTGTCTTGTTCCCTTCTGGACTAATCAGAACGCATCCTCCTCCTGCTCCTTCATTAGATTTAGAGCCATCAAAATACAGTTTCCAAAACGAAGATGTAATTATAGGTTCTTCTACAAAGTTAACGCACTTTGAATTATCAGTTTGGGAAAAATTTTTGACTTGGGACACAACTGAATTTTCTATGTAAGGTGATGTATGAGCATTGAAATTTCTGAGGAAAGAATCTACCGAGTAATTGCCTATGATGCTACTGTTATATGCTATTGCTTCATTTTCTCCCTCCAATTCTGTTACTATGTATTTCTTGTGTAACTCTCGTTCAACATTTATTTGATTTGGTTTACCATTGTATGGTAACCACATGTGCGACCAGTCGGTTGAAAAGTATCCATGGAGTTTTTCGAACCAATCCCTGCTAAGAATTAGGCCGTAGAATTCAAGGATATCAGCTACTAGAATGTCGATAACCTGACATACCTTGTGGTTAGACGACAATCTTATGGTGACTTGATTAAGTTCCCCAATCACTTCGACCTGAGACTGATCAAGCTGAACTATGCACATTGCAGATTTTTGTGCTTGAACGTTTAACTTGGCACATATTGATCTAGGTAAAATATTTGTTGAAGCTCCAGAATCTACCAAACAATTGTGCACGTTTTTATTGAAGATTTCATAAGTGAGCAAAAAGGGGGGAGTGTGAGATCTTGATCTTCCTCCAATCAAGGCGATGTCATTTGGATCGATCTTATTGGCCATGTTGATTGGGGGTCTTCCCATGTTGTGCGTAGCTACAGCTGTAGGCAAATATGTAGTAGGTACAGCGTGTAATTCTTTCATCATTATTTTCTGTTGATGTTTCAATTTGCTCAATTCATAAAGAGTGATATTAGCCCTAGTCTTTTTCATGTCATTGATAATATTGTAGTCCATTTCATCTGACACTATTAGTGTTCTTGATGGAGGTGTTTGATCTGGTTGGACTGCGCTAGATTGAGTCGCCTTAGCGATCGTTTTCTTTGTTGCGACTTTTTTCTTTTACTGTAGGGCTCGCGCCCTTCTGCTTAGGGGTAGTTTGGGGAGGATCAAGTTGGTTTTTGCTTCGTGTGCTAACCGGAAATGCTTCTTGATCTTCTTCTTGTGGGAGGATGAAATCCCAGATTCCTTGTAGTTCCACAACTTCTTCATCATCGGTCTGTCCTTCAGTGGTTCTCTCTTCTTCTTCTTCTTCTTCGGATTCGACATTTGAGATAGCGTTGGGTGGTTTTGCATCCATTGAAGGGCCTGTTTTAAAAGTTCAGTAGGGCTTTTTCGAAGAAGTTTCTACCACTTGTTTTTTTATGTCAATCATCTCATTGGACATGGTCTTTAATACCTTCTGCAACCCTTCTAAATCGAAAGGGTCTTTCATCTGTTTCTTCTTGGGGTCTTCCTTGAAGGTGATCTTTTTAGATTTGCGTTCTTCAATCGCAGATCTTTTTTCCAAGGCTATAACGTGTTTCTCTATTGCTATTGCCTCTGTCAGGTTTTCAACTAAAGTTTTTTTATTCGCCCTATCTACGAAGACTGCTAAGTTTGATGGTAAGGCTGTGATATACCATTCACATCGTACTTCTTCGCTAGGTTGGGAAGCAGCGAGGATTTTGTTGAGGATATTATTGAATCGTAAATTGAAATCTTTGATGGGTTCTCTAGCTTCAGCTTTAAGATTGGATAAGTCACTGATTAATGTTACCGTTGATCTGTCATCACCAAATGTGGTGAGGAATTGATTTTGAAAGATGTCCCAACTCGTTATAGACCCGGAAGGTAATGAAAAGTACCATGACCCGGCTGTTCCTTGCATTGTATAGGGAAAAAGCTGGACAACAGCATCTTCGTTGGTAACTCCATTGAGATTGACAGAGAGCATGAAATTGTTAATGTGCTCTTCAGCTAGCATGCATGCTTCTGGGTTGAATTTGGGTAGCCATTTCTCAGGATGGGCTGGTATTTGGCTTAGGGGTGGATGCATTAAAACCACTCCAGGGTTGTTCCATGGAGATTGGGCCATTTTTGAGCTGCTAGTAATTGCAAGTGTAGGGGATGATCCTTGAGGATGGGAAGATGAAGATATTATGATCTTGGACGATTGGGGAAGAGGGGTTGTTGAAGGTGGATGAGTGGTTTGGAATGAAGATGTGGGCAGTTGACTTCGCAGTGAGGGGGTTGAGATGGATGATGTAGATGAAAGAGTCTCACTATCAGACTGCAGTGATGTTTTCCTTGCTCTTTTCCTGGTGGGAAGAGGGAATTAAGTTGGCTGGATGTCAAATTTTCCGCTCTTTAACCTGGTTAGGGGATAAGCGGGATTGTACTACGAAGTCACGCTGCTTTGAGATTTATCAGACCCAAGTGTAAAAATAGAAAATCCCTGAAGTTTTTGAATAAGAGTTTGAACTTTAGGGGGTTCAATGGTAGATTGGTCTAAAATATTAGGGTATGTAGCAGCAGTTAATATTCGACCGACTTCTGACTCTGAATTTAAACGCACTGGGGAAGTCAGGGGAGTTGATGAGGGTGATTTACTCTCAGAATGGTATTTAGATTTCGATTTAGGTGCCATTCATAGTTCGGCCCTCCTTCTAGCGCCAAATATGTTGAAGCCCCGAAAATCGGGTCGACAACAAGGGGGATACCCACCCGGTCTGGACCTTGGTTGGCAGCTCCTTATCCGTTTGGTATAGCAGGTCCGACTGGGGATAACGGGACCAGTTTCCCGATCTGGGTGTGTGTGTGTGTTTAGAGTTGAATAACGCTGATCTAAGAGTACTTTAAAGCTAATCTAATTAAGATTCTTTAAACTAACTCTATGCTATTGTAATCTAGTGAGAAACAACACATCTAATCTACGCTAACCCGGGGTGTATATCTTCTATTATGCGATCTGAAGAGATTTCAAACAATAACTGGTAATAAAGATCATTCAACTATCATAAGAATAGAAACCATTTAATATAAACCACTTTGCATAAGAATTTAGGCAAAACAGTTGTGAACAATATATCGCATAATAAGCTATTCATATGTCAGACATAAACAATATGACTCCACCATACAAAAGTGCGAAATGATAACCCATGCATTCATACAATGACATATAAACAACTGAAACTATAAATCACTTAAAGAACATAAGCAGGAATAGTCAAGAGATAAAAGTACCATTTATGACTGGTTCCACTCATAAGCTTCAAGCAACAATGATTTATCTCTCCTTTCTCTAACATCTACTAAGAGTACAGAAGTGCAACATCAGTACTAGATATCAAATGCAAACATTAATAAACCTTGATCCATCCATTCATCAAAACCACCTCCGAGGGCGCAAAAGTGCATGTTCTGAGGATGAGTTTTTGACAAATCTCCGGACCCTTCTGTAAATGCCTGAGAAGGATTTAAATACTGCTAGCTAATTAACTTGATTACATAAATTTAGGATCCGGTTTTCAAATGATCATCCTTCTGATAAAGCAAATTGTTTCTAAAATTAAATATGACTTTGAACTATTTCTATATTTGCTCCTTAGTGTTGTAAGCATGTAGCATTCATCTGAGAAGAGTCGGTTGGTTGCCTTCCCCTTTTGTGTGTGCTAAAAAAAATAGAAGTAACAAGAGTTGGCACCACTTTCTGGTAAACTATAAGATTTTTTAGAGAATCTCCCGCTGACTGGGTGTATACTTGGTAATAACTCAAATTTCACTCCGACTGGTTCTGCTTTTGCTATTTCGGTTTCTGTCTTTGCGAATGACTTGATGAGTTAAAAGACTTTACTTTCTCAGCAATTCTCTGGATTGAAAATTGCCTCCGTTTTTCATGGTGGGTTTTTCTGGTGTGTAAGTTTCAGGTCTTTTTATTAATCATGTTGCTTTTGTGCGCCTTTGATTCTGAGCTTCAGATGACCTATTGGTCATTAGCATCTGTTGAGTGATACTCTGGAATTTGTAGTTTTATCCCATGCCGCAGCCATTTCTGAAGAGATCTCTTCTGTGTTCTCCGAGCATTGGCGCTTTCCCCTTTTCCTTAGATGTTTCCTGTGAAATTGCTCCATGTTATCTCCTGTTTTATAGTTTTTGTAAAGGAAAAGAGTAATGGAAATAAAGATTGACATGAAAGCTTCAGATCTTATGTGTGCATAATTATGACATTCAAAGTGAACTGACTTCTTCGAAAAACAAAAAGCAGTCACTCGTACATCATTAATTTCCTTTTTTGAGGCGCGCGTTTAATTCTAATTAATGGGCAACTTTCCCTGAATACCGCATCGAGGAAATTCGCGCTCATCGCAGATCGGAGATTTGTGTTATTGTGTGCCGCTTTACACGATGTCGCACATCGGCCGTCGGATATTTCTTAAGTTTCGTATTTAAGGGCGCTTACGGTGAATGTGATGCGATGAATTTCACATCGTTCCTTCGTAGTTTGTTATGCCCATAAAAGAAATGTTTCCTTGCTTTGCTGTGATAAAATTCTAAGGAAAAACAAAAATGTTCATAGAGATGTTTGTTTGAATTTTTTACTAAGGTTCCCCTATTTGCTTGGTGTTATTTCTAATATCAAACAAAAGAGGGGGGTTGTTGGTGGCCACAACAGGTGGTTACACATTTGTATTAGAGTTGTTTTCTGATCAGGAGCTCAAGACCAAGTGTCATAAAATGGTCAAAAATGAAGGTGCTTAGAACTGGTTCAAACTTAAATGAACAGATAGAGCTCATCCTCTTGATTCTAACGCTGCAAACAGTTCAAAAAACGGTCTCCATATGCAGAAGTTATACCAAAAACAAAATCGCCCAATGACTCTTAATTTTTTAATTTTTCAAAAAAATTAAAAAAAATAATATTCCACAAAATATTCCTTGGAATATTCCAGGGAATATTCCATTTTGGACAGAAAATATACATGCCTTTCATACACACATAATCACCTATTTAGCTGTAGAAAGTTATTTGTCTTATTTCACAAGACATCAAACTTCAAGTATGTGTATGTCAAATACTTCTAAGTGTTTACTTTGTTATTTCTTTAGGTAGAGCCTGTAGACGGCTAGGTAGCCTTTGGAACTCATCCTCTCTTTAGAGGTGACATGTATGGTGAATGCCCCTATAGTCTATCTCTGTATAAGAAATAAGAAGTTTTCATCTTTTTAGAGGTCACTTGGAGTGTATAACTCACATTTGAAATTATGGAAAATGGATACCTTGCACCCTTAAACAAGTACATTCCATTTTCAAATCAGATGGTATCAGAGCTCAGGTTGAGCATTTGTTTGTGCAAAATGTGTTAAAGTAGTGTAAGATATTGACTATTTTATTTGTTGCAAGAAGAAGGTGTGCATAAGCATGCACTTGAACAAGAGAATTGTGAAAGCTCTAAAACCATTGAAGGGATTGATGGTGTTCCAAAAGGAGCTTCTTCTTCATTTGATTCACCTCCTCATGAAGGTAATGAAGGTGAAAGGGAAAGGTATAAATCTAATTTCAATCATATTTCGTTTGACCATGTAAAGCATGGTAAATTTCCACACAAGCATTGGAAAAGAATTGCATGTTCTTTTTGTGGTTTGGTTAACCATAGTGTTTCTAGATGTTGGAAAAGAACGGAAACATACAGGAAACTTTTGAAGGAAAGGAGGCAAGAAGCCAAAGTTCCATTGAACAATGAAAATCATGCTATCAAGAAGATTAACATGTGTTGCACTTATTTCCATAAGCATGGACATACTACTGAAAGGTGTTGGACTCTGAATCCAGCAATGCTTCCACGAAAGTTTAAGAAATGGGAGAAAGAGTATGGCAAGAATGGGAAGGAAGTTTCCATCATTGATATGTGTTAGGATGATACACATGTTGATATTGATGTGCAGTTAAAGAAAGCACCTTTCAAATGGATTGGTAAGAAATGGTTAGAATTCTTATCCAATTAAAGTTGCATGTCTTTTGATTGAATGCATTTCTTTGTTAAGGGAATGCAAGTTGTAGGACGGAACAGTTGAGTATTCGACTCACTCTATTTCATCTCTTGTCACCCATATGTGTTTTTATTGGGTTGATGTACCTGTTGGTATTTGCAAAAGAAGATTTGAAGTTACACCTGTACATAGATGTTGTAGGTGTATTTGTCGAACTGTATATAGTTCATTGTACTTGATACATACATGTGTTTGTAAATGTATCTTATTGACAGTCGACTAGTGTCGCTTGTGAGCACACTTTTACATTGTCAATTGTGTCACATGTTTCATCGACTTGTGTCAATTGTGCCACTTATGTTGTCGACTTGTGTCAATTATGGTGCACATGTTTTGTCGACTTGTGTCAATTGTGGTGCACATGTTTTGTCGGCTTGTGTCGGTTGTGTACACATTTTCTATGTTGATGGTTGAGTCCATTGTTCATCATATTTCAAGAAAAATTGTCGTTGATTATTCTCTTGTTGCACAAGGTACCTTTGGTGTCATTTGGTGCAGGGAAAGAATTTGGTGCAAAGTTGTGCACAATTTTATGAGCTGGAAACGCATGCATGCAAAGAGGGCTCAAATTTTAGCATGGGTCTCTACTTCTTTTGAAAAGTTTTTGTAGCAAGTATTCCAAGAGTTTGGGATGAGAATTTGCAGTACATTCAGCATGCTATAGCCGGTAAAAGCCTTCTCATTCAGGAGGCAGCCCTTCTTCTGGAGCAGAGGTGCCATGGATGGGCATCGTGATAGTTGGTAAGCCCACATGTTGAGAGGAATATTTCAGCTCATATATCAGCAAGCTTCATTGCTGGTTCCTACAATTTTAGATTTGTCTAGCAAAAGAACAAGCTTGGCCAGGATTCGACAAGTACTTGGCTTATGCAGCAAAAAGTCACCATGACGACAGTTGGCAAGGCAGGACATTTTGGCATCAGTATGGTCTTTTTGCTGAATGGAAGAGGATATTTCTATTCCTCAAGTGCTATACAGTTCAGTTTAGAGATTCAGTAAGCTTTTGGGGACCAAGAGCCTTCTCATTTGGGAGGTGTGATCAGGGGCTCAGGACCAAGTGTCATACAATGGTCAAAAACGAAAGTGCTCAAAACTAGTTTGAACCTAAACAACCGGATAGAGCTTTTCCTCGTAATTTTGGTGCCGCAAACGGTTCAAAAAACGGTCTCCTTATGCAGAAGTTATGCCAAAAAAAAATCGCCCAATGACTCTTAATTTTTGAATTTTTCAAAAAAATTAAAAAAATAATATTCCATAGAATATTCCTTGGAATATCCTAGGGAATATTCCATTTTGGACAGAAAATATACATACCTTGCATACACACATAATCACCTATTCAGCTGCAGAAAGTTATTTGTCTTATTCCGCAAGACATCAAACTTCAAGTATGTGTATGTCAAAGACTTCTAAGTGTTTACTTTGTTATTTCTTTAGGCAGAGCCTGTAGAGGGCCAGGTAGCCTCTAGAACTCATCCTCTCTTTAGAGGTGACATGTTCGGTGAATGCCCCTACAGTCTATCTCTATATAAGAAATAAGAAGTTTTCATCTTTTTAGAGGTCACTTGGAGTGTATAACTCACATTTGAAATTATGGAAAATGGATACCTTGCACCCTTAAACAAGTAAATTCCATTTTCAGATCAGTTTCCATTCTCTTTGTGTTATATTTGATACCATAGGGTGGTATTAGAGTGGGTTTCCATTCCCTTTGGGTGATATCTGATACCATAGAGTGATATCATAGTTTACAGGTTTAAACACTTGGATTAGATGGACTAAACGTATATGGTGATGAACATATAATAGGTTAGACATGCCTTATGGTGGTCATTGCGCAATTTGTGTCATCAGTATGTTGTTTGTGCATTATGATGTTGATATTTTGGCTAAGAAGGAGTAGGTGATGTGGATTATTAGAGCATGTATGCAACACTGAACCTTTGGGTAAGAGCATATCTCCGTACATGTTTGTATGTTGGGCATGTAGTTATGATGGTTAATGGTTGTTATATACATCATGGTTGTATATATGCATGTCATTCTATTGTTATTGTGGTTACTTGCATGATAGATGCTAGTTAATCACTCCGGTCATATGCACATGCATCAATTAGTCATTCCTGATAGTTAACTTGTCATTATATGCATTGTGGTCATACGCATGATTATTATGGTCATTGTGGCTAAGATCTTGATACTGTATATATTGTGCTAATATGGACTTACTTGTGCAGATGTGATAGCCTCCCATTAGATACATTTAGGTATGAGTATGTAACATGTTATATTTGCAGGAAATAGAAGGTCAGGGATGAAGACCGAAGTAGCAGACTATATATCACATGACTCCCTTTATAAGCCTAACGTGAAATATACCAAATGGAAAAGTGGCATGATTATATGGTATATTTTAAAGTAAACAATTTATGAGAAGTGAAGATTGGGTTTTGGAAAGTGTCCATTGACTTAATAGAGTTTTGGATATCCCATTTCCATAGTTGGAAATTGGAGATTGGGCAACTATAGTAGCTTCCTCCTTCTACCTTAGTGTGTACCGTGGACAATAAGGGGTTATGTTTATAGGTTATTTGAATGTTTGACTGATTACATGATATGAGTATGTGTGTCTATAAGATTACATGAAGGAATGATCTTGTTTTAAGTCTGTTGCACCAACATAATATGTGCTAAGATAGCTGATATGCACTTGAGTAAAAGTGTGTGATACTGATGAATTTGAGTAGATTATGATACCGATGTTAGTTTTGGTAAAGGCTGATTCCAAATTAATTGACACAATGTCTTGATCTTTGTAATGTCTGACTAACATGTGTGAACATTTCTAAAAAAATGTGCTTGATATTTGTGTGACATGGTAACAATTGAATTGTTTATATAACTAACAACTATGTGATGTGACAAAACATAATAAGACTCAATTGTAGCAAGGGAAAAGGTAAAATAATGGAATTGGGAAAGAATCCCTTTGGCTATGCTTGGAAATCACAACTCCAAATGGATGAGTACTTTGCATGAATACATGGAGTCTTCTTAACCTTGTTTTTATCTAACATTATGTAGATATGTTTTATACTCATGAACACGTATTTGACAGGTATAAAAACTAGTTTTTAGCTATGGTTGGATTTGTCAAGGAATTGGATTCCCTTGAGAGATGATATATGTACATGTTCAATTAAAACATCATGTGCTTCTCACAACAAGTTAAGGTAACTGATATATTTTCATGTTTATTTATTCACTGATATTGTTGTGTTTATGGCATTATGATGCAAGGGAATTCATGGAAAAAGAGACTACCATGAAACCTTAAGGAAAGCTCATATTGAGCTTTCCCTTGGAATCATTGGGAGCCACAGGGATTGAGTCATGTTGTATGTTGAAATTTTTGTTCTTTCGGTGCTTTTTGATTTCTTTATGCTTGATTCATAGTTTTGTTTATTTCTGGTGCATGGTAATGCCACTTTTCTTATGGTGTCATATTGCTATTGGTTTTTCATGGTTTTCTTCTTATTTGTGTCTTGTTTTTTCCTTTTATGTTTCGAGCGTACTGAGAATTGGTTGGGGAAAGAGGAAGGCCGATGGAGCTCGGGGAGCGCTAAATGAAACCCAACAGGTAATGTAAGACCCGGATGAAGTTTGGCACATGTATAAGGGAAACTAAAGGAAAGAATATGGCAACTGATTGGACTGGTTTATTGGGATAAATGGATTGTGGTAGGATAGTCATGAGAAAGGTAATAGGAAAGCTAAATTAAATGGATTTGAGGCATGATATGCCTTGGCTTTGTTGGGAATCGTTGTTCTTAATGTTGTGTATGTTGTGCATGAATAAATGGAGTCCTCTTAACCTTGATCATATGAACACTAGTAATTGTGTTATGATCATGATTATCCAAATGTTTGTATATGTATATATGTATGTATGTGGTTGCTTGACAAGGTTGTTAGGGATCATTCTTATGGAGTAATGATTGCTTATGTAGGTGAATGGAATGAAGAGTTTCATAGTTTATGAGGAATAAAGTGGGCAAAATAGCCTCGACAAATCTATGAGGTCAATATCATGTGGATATGGTTTGATACTATTTCCTTATAACTATTCCCATGCTTATGTTATGGATAATATATGTTGAGGGATACATTAGCTGAATTAAATTAGTTTGATCTGTGGCATGCTGGGAGAAGCATGGATAGTAAAAAGAGCCACATCACCAAAATTTTGATTTTGGATGCACATAGTAACCCATGGGAAATACACTAGAGGTAAGGTTGCTTGGCATAGATAATGTGGTGTTCGGATGTGGAGTATTGTTGTTGTGTACATGTTGTACATGTGTTGATGTAGACATGTTGTATAGGTGTTGTTGTGTGCATTTGGTGATTTGTACATGTAGTGGTGTGTATATGTTATACAAGTGGTGCTGCTTACATGTGGTGTTGTGTACATGTTGTCCAAGTGGTGTTGTGTACATGTTTTACATGTGGTGTTTGTTGGTTCAATTTACTGGGTAAATTTAAATATGTACTTTCTTATCAATCTAGGTTAGTAGACTTAGAATCAAAACAAAGTTTGTGAAAGCTTATATTAACTAGTGTAGGAAGTAGTTTCTCAAATAAAAATAATGGAAATTCATATTACAAAGATAAATTTCTTGAAAAGAAACTATAAAAATTTAATCTAGTAGAAAGAGTGCAATGAGTCCTTCTGGAGCATAGGAAATAAGGCAGAGGCTCTAACTTCGAGGTCCTGTTTTTACTTCCTCATCATTCTTATACCAAAAATATCAGTTCACCATAAATCATAGCAAAAGCCAAAGAAATAAAATATCAAATGCATAAACAAAATTTACAATTCGATTCTTAATCTAGAATGAAGAGGATCTAACTTAGATTCCTTGGTTGTCCTTCCTTTCTTAAACTAATTATTAAAATTCATTCAAAAATATAAATTAACATGGCATGTAATGAATCTATTCAGAAAATATTCACAAGAACTGCAAAGAAAACAATTATCTAAAATATTTAAAATTATGCCTAAAATTACAGGGCAATGTACTTAGCTTAGAATCGGGGCCCCACCCTTGCTTGGTACACTTGAAAATTTTAGCTATTGTATATTATCAATCACATTGCATAGAAATAACAAAAAGAAAATGTAAAACAAGCTCTTCAAATTACATTCAGAAGTAAAGTAGTCTCAATAGTCATAGTAGATGTTCATAAGTGATGAATGATGTGCTCAAATAAGGCAAAAATATAACAAACTTAGCCAAAATATCCATAAAAAACTATAAGAGTCCTAATCCATCTAGTCATGTCGAACTCATCCTTTTGGTTGTACAAAATATGGCAAAATCCCACTAAATCACAAAACTACCCCTTTTAGTTAGGGATTTCTAGGTGAATGGTGAAGTCTGACGAACGTTGACCAAGTGTGTTCTAACCAATTTGGACTCTGCCAATAATAGTCCATCAATCCTTGTTTCCCAGGCTTCTTTAATATAGCTTCAGTTTCCACCCAGGTGTCCTACAGATATGACTTCAAAGGAGCCATTGCGAGAAATTTGGTTATCGTCAAAATAATTTTTAATACCAAATGTTTACTAAAAATTCTAAAATTTGAAAGACATAACTATTATTACATTAAAGTCTAATAAGAGGAAAAAATGTGGGAAAATTACCATGATATGATAGAAAAGGATGATGGATAGATGGAAAATGTTTATGGAAAAAGAGAAAAATGTATAGCCAACAGTGTTGTGTACATGTTGTGTAGGTGGTGTTGTGTACATGTTGTACAGGTGGTGTTGCACACATGTTGTATATGCGGTATTATGTACATGTCATACATGTTTTTTTGTGTACACGTGTTACTTTTGTACGTGTATTGTGTTTTCATTGTATGTCATACATGTTTTTTTGTGTACATGTGTTACTTTTGTACGTGTATTGTGTTGTCATTGTATGGTGACATTCATATTCTTGTGTTGTACTCTGTGTATGTATATGTATTGTGTTACATATCAGGCATAGGTGTATGTGCTATGTTGTAAACTAGGTGTAGGTATATGTGTTGTGTTGTAGACCGGGTGTAGGTGTATGTATTGTGTGGTACACCATGTGCTGGTTTATGTGTTGTGATGTACATTGTGTGTATATTTATGTGGTTGAAGAGAAGAGAAGGCACTAGGTGCTTGCCAAGTTTAGCAATTGATTTAGTGTGTGTATGGAAAGGATAAAAAACAAAGGAAGAGGAAAGGAATTATTTGAAGGATAAGTATCAATATTTTATTTTAGTTTTTATTATGCATGGTCTATGATCCTGATATATGATGATTATGTTTTGAGATAACTAGATGTCATATGCTTATACATGATGATTTGATCAAAGAGTTATTTTGACTTCTTGTGATAGAAAAAATAGAATTGCAGGTTTAGCTTATTGACGGGCCACCAAGGGGGTACAATTTCAATTTATTTCATTTCCCTCTGAATGTAATCGAAACTGTGTTCTTGGTACAAGAAATAATGAAAACTGCCTAGGTTTTGGTGGTTCAAAATGTTTAGTTTGGGCGGTCGGATTGGCTGCCAGAGAAGTAATAGCAGCATCAAAAAGGAATTGGGAAAGGCATCAGTATGATGGTAATGAATTAAGGAGAAGGACCATTGTTAGATGTTGGTACCCAAAATTTTCCATTGATTTCCACGAGCATTCTATGGCCGGTATGATGGTTATGAGGCAAGGATATGACTTAGTTTTTTGACCTTTTGACGCAAAAAAACATTTTAAAGGGATGCAATTCCCAAGGGATTGTGTAGCAAAGAAGAGTTTCCCAACGAAACTTGGAAGGTGTGTGCCTTCACGAAAAGGAGTGACCATATTTCACAAGGGATTGTGTAGCAAAGAAGGGAAGGTTGGAGAATGATATTTTTGGGTCATTAACATTGCCAAATGGAATCAAAACCACATTGGGAGTGTGGCCTAGAATAATGAGTTGGTGACTATTCACTGAGAGAAGAAGTAGCACTAGGATCATGGCATTTTCCATTGGATATAGGTTTGACATTGGCAATGGTTTCTGGACTTCCTGGGAAGGAGGTGAATCATGGTACTATTGTTGAGATGGAGGTGTGAGCTTGTAGATTCACTTGCTGCTGATGCATGCCTCATATGATTTTATTTTCTATTTGAGGAAATGTGCATGGGCATATGTGTTTATTATTGTAAATATTGTATTAATCTGTTCCTATAAATCTCCATAGACAAAATGATTATTTATTGGCTAACAAAAATGTGTATGAGTATGTACATGGTTGTTATTGTAAATGTTGTAATGGGTTGTGTTATAAATCTTCATTAAACGATATGATTATCATGTTTTCAATAGGATGTCATTATAAATAACGCAACAAGCTGGGTTATAAAGTTCCATAGGTAGTTATTTTTTGTTTTTCAGTGGTTTTTCGGTCATGGTTGTCATAGGACACCGAGGATGGTCTTCACCCAAGGGGAAGGTGTTTGTAATAGCCCTTGGTAATTTTCCATATAAAAAATATATAAGACCAAGGTTATGGGGCACGCATTCCAAGTTGAATGGTGCCCAAACATAATAGTGGGGATCATTTTTGGTTTATTTATGGCTATGGAAATTGGAAAAGGCACTGGCAAATGAAAAGACGCAATAGATGACATTTATTTATGAAAAAAATAAAATAGGAGAAAAATAAGGTGAAGAGACATTGATTTGAATGACAGAGAAATTCAAGGAAAAATGAAGGAAAATGAAGAAACTAGAGGCCTTAATGATAAAAAGGGCTCTAAGGATTAGTTCACATCATTTTTTTAGTTTAATTTGTTCTCTCACACTCTTAGAGATATCCTGGAGAATTCTTGGAGCATTGTAGTATTCACTTGGATTTGGAGAAAGAAGACAAAGGAAAGAAGAGAGTGCAAGGAAATAGTTAGGTCAACAAATAAAAATGCATTACTTCTCAGGTAATAGGTTGCATGTGTTTTATCCTTGCTAATTTTTGGATGCATAGTATATCAATGTGATTTTCTAGTCATGTGTTATCATTAGCATGGTGATTCTCTTGAAGCGAGAGTGGTTTTAGCCTTTCCTTGCCATTTCTTGGATAGCCATGGTGTTTTGGGCTTTTTCCACTTGTTTCTTCTAATTGGTGTTCAAGTTCCTAATGGATATGGGTTGTAACAAACACTTTAGAAGTCCTAGAATACCTTGGTTTGAGTTACTAGTGTTGTAGCCTAGGTTGGTACAAATGTTCTGGAGTCCTTGGTGGGTCGATTTACTAGTACCTGGGGTTGCATTGGAAAAATTTCCTTGAGCCCTAGAAGGCTATGGGTTGAGTTAGTAGTTCCTAGAGCCATGGTCAACTTGGGTAGAGACTGATCTGGTTGGTGTCAGTGATGTCTAACTGTAGAAGTGGAATTGTTATGATTGAGGGTTGATGTCGTTTTTCCTCTAGAAGCCCTGTTTTGGTTTGTTTTGGCTTATTCCATGAGATCACATATTCATGCTTAGAATATGGTGTGAGGGAGATCAACTAAAGAATAGGTTTGGTTTTACACAATCTATGGTTAGGTGGTTCATGAAAGTCCTTGACTTTGTTGTCATTTTCATATATTAATGAGATCTATCATCCTACAATGATTTATGAATACTTATAGTGATTGTGTTGGTGATGTTATGGCTGACTTGCCATGGTATTTATGTCAGTTATCTGCTAGTTATATGTTGTTTATGTGACATATATCAAATTCAAGAATGGAGCATCAAATATCAAAAATGCACCAACAAAAATATCCTGAAAAGATAGATTGACTACCAAATTAGAAAATGTGGAAGTGAGGATGTTCATGAAATCACATAAGAAGCTAGGAAACAACATTTCTATGATGATATTTTCTTATAAAAACCTTAAGAGTGGGTTGGAATATTTCATAAAAGTGCACAAAATTCCCTCTATTGGTGCACCAAGAGAAACAGGGATAGAAGAGGAAGTTATGTGAGAGATTCAAGAAGTATTAGATTCTATGAAGCAAGTTTCTATGTGAGATGATTTAAATTTTACAAAGGATGCAATCATACAATATTTTGTAGAGCTAACAAAACTACATACTAACACCCTCATCTCACATCTACCCAAGTAACCAGCCAACTAGGGTAAATATGTGACGAGATACCACTATAATGGGATTCAACCTCCTATGTCACCTTACAAAACTAGAATCGGTGGAACACACCACACAAACTTTCCACATCAACAACAGAACTCCCAGGACCCATCTCAACCACTCAGGTAACCAACTGAAGTTTTAGACCATTAAACCCCAAGACACTCCCTTGATATGGGCATGCATGTGTCCAGGAGGCTCTGGACACTCCCACAGTATGTGTATGCATGCATCTAGGAACTTTTCTCCTTAGAGTTGTGCCTGCATCTCTAGAATTTGTGCCAATTTTTTAGGCCAAGAGCCCAGGTCAGTACCCATCAATCAGTAACACTTTTAAAACTTAAATATATAACCCAATACTGATACAAATGTAATTACTTGAACAAGGACTTGATTGGATGCCTACTAGCCATGACAAACATTTTTTCAAACATGTCACAAATATGTAATCTACTGCTTTAAATAACAAATCTAAGCATAGGGGTCTCATACTTATCTAAGAATCGCTAAGAAGCATTGTTCCCTTATATCATTAGCTTAACTGTCATCGATTAAGTCATAGATACATTTTTCATTCATTTATAATCAAAACATGAGTAGGTCCATATCACAATAGGTGCTTATAACCATCATAATAACAATAGGAATACCAAGGATACATCAGGCATAGAATGCACATAATAACCAGTACATAATTTACACATAAGATGTCGAGGAAAGCAACTCTTATTAATGAATGCAAAATCTAACCCGGGATGGGACTACCATGTTCCACCCATCCATAGAATGGCTAAGCCAATTCTCTCTTCACCCATTCACCCCCCCCCCGTCATATTCCAAGCATGAATATTGGACACAAACCAAAAGGACCAACCAGGGAATCCTGAGGTTAAACCACCTCACCCTCATGAACATAAGCTAAGCTTTACTCCAATCCACACCATATCATTGGGCGAAAACCACAAACATCTAGTAACAATATTTACCATAATATCCACCAAATCACCAAGTCAAAAAAATCCTAGATGCCACCATATTTCTCCACCTACACCATGATGAATTTAGTTATCTCTTAGTCTCACAGGCATTACTATAATCCACAATCTAATTCATGGACCACTAGGCCTTAAAACGAGACTCTACCCTCTAGGATTTACCATATATCCTGTCATTCAACAAGGATTCCTAGGCCTAATAAAGGGAAACCACCTCTAGGATTTACTCTATATCCCTCCATTCACTGACAAGGATTCCTAGGCTATGTGAGGAACACAATACCTGTCTTTACCACAACCCAGAATCTAGTTCAGGGGTTACTAGGAAAGTGGCTTTACCATAATCCACAGTATGGTCTAGGATCACTAGTTCACGTGTTCCTTATTTCAGAGATCCACCTCACTCAACTTTGAATCCATCTAGAAATCCAGCTTAACTAAAACATGAGAACGCCATCAAACCATGGATATCTGGAAATGTCGGGGTGAGTTTAAAAACACTATCACAGCTAGAAAAATTGATTCCATAACATCAAAGAACCATATGAAATACCATCCATGTAGAATCTAGCAAGGAAAACACATTAAAATCGATACATGTAAACAATCTTGTTGTAGTTGCTTGAACATGATCTTCCTTTCTTTCTCCTTCTGTCATCTTGCCTCCTTTTCCTTTCTTGATTTAATGCAAAAGTGCTCCAAGAAAACTGTAAGTGTCCAAGAGTGAGAGAGAGAGAGAGAATAATGAGAGAGCTCCAAAACTAAACTAACAAAAGTCTATGAAATCATCCTCAGAAGCCGTTTTATAAATGAGGCCTCAATTTTCTTCATTTTCCATTATTTTCCTTCAATTTCATCCTCACCTAAAACCTGTGACCTTTCACCTTCCCTTTCTCCTAATTTCTATTATTTTCATAAATAAAATTCCAAATAAATGCCTCTTTCCTTTCCAAAGCTTTTGTCATTGCCTTTGCAAAATTCCTTATCCATAATAAACCAAATGAACATCCAGTAGGATGTTTCGACCACGATTCATTTGGGAATATGTGCCCCATGACCGTGGTCTTATATAATTTTATGTGGAATTTTAACCAAGCATGTTGCAAAACCCTCCCTCTTAGGGGAACAACGTCCTAGGCATTTAATGTCACCTATAATCAACAAAACTGCTAAAAACATAACATACTGCACATGGAGCTTTATAAAATAGCTTGTCGTAGTATTTACAATGACCATCTGCTAAAACATGGCAAACACATCATTTAATGAAGCTTTATAACACATCTCATTACGATATTTGTAATAACAACCACATATACTTGAGCACATTTGCTTCAACCAGAAAATAACCATATTTTCTATGGAGCTTTATAAACCAACTCAATATAGTATTTACAATGATATACACATATACACATATGCACATTTTCTAAACTAGCAAATGAAAGGATATGATGCATGCATTCACAACAAGGGAATCCGAATGCTTACACCTCCACCCTCAAAAATAATTTTAGGATTCACTTCCTTCATAAGAAGTCCAGATTCCACTGTCAAATTCAAAGCTACATCTAATGACTAGTGCTACAATCATGTGCCACATGTCCCCTCAGTGAACAATTACTGACTCATTGTTCTAGGGAACACTCCCAATGTACATATGATTCCATCTAGCAAAGGTAATGACCAAAACAAATCCACCCCTAGCCTTCCCTTCTCTGCTACCCCATCTCTGAGGAAATCCAATCACCCCCTTCCATGCAGTCACACACCTTCCAAGTTCCGTTGGCACCCCCATCCCAAGTAGTCCATCCCTTGCCAAGGCTTCCTCACATCGAAATAGAAAAAAGCGAAGGCACATACCTGCCTCAATCCATCACATTGGTCATAGCATGCTCATGGAAATAAATGGACACTATTGGGTACTAGTATCCCATAATGGCCGTGCTCCTCAATACTTTACCAATATATTGTTTCTTGTTCCAATTACTTTTGTTGTTTCTGCTAATTCTTGGAGTTGATTTCAATAATCGAATAGGGAATTTCCATGCCTATTATACCAAGCACATAATTTCCATTAGACTCAAAATAAATTGAAATAAATTCACATTGTACCTCACCGATGGCCTATTAATAAGGTACACTTGCACTCCTATTTGTTTCCTGTCACAACAATTCAAACTAGCTCTTGACAAAATCATCATGAATAAACATATCACATCTTATTAGCTCAAAATCGACCATCATAAATTAAAATAATAAGTTGCATGAAATTAGCAGAAACCATAATCATAAATCACATGTAACCATCATAAGTTAGAATCATAGATCACATGCATAATAAAACTAAAATAAAATACAGATAATTATCCTTCATCGATCCTTACTTTTTCTCTTGTTCTTTCTATATACACATGAGATCAATTGCCACACCAAAAAAGCACCTAGTGCCTTTTTCTTTTCTTCTATCAAGTAGACATACACAATGTACATCACAACACATACATCCACACATATCATACAACGCCACACAATACATACACCTACACCTGATATACAACACAACACATACATCTATGGCTGATGTACAATGCCACACAATACCCTAAGCTACTCCTGGCTTACAACAAAACACAATACATGTACTACATAGAGTACAAGACAAAGAGTACACATGTTGCGATATGACAACTACACAATGCACATACATAGTACCGCATGCTCCTAACACATCATGTATGGCATGCACACAATACCACATGTACATTAGTACCATATGTATAGCATGTACACAATACTACTTGCATAAAGAATCGCCTGCATAATGTGTTTAGAACATCACCTGTACACGACACCACTTACACAACATTTACACAATGCTACATGTACATTGTACCACTTGTACAACATGTACACAATTCCAGGCATACACAACACCTGATTCACATGTACACGACACCACATGCACACAACACCATATGCATGACGCGTATACAACACCACCTACACACAATGCCACATGCACAACATGTACACAACATGATATGCTCACACTGCCACTTGTACAATCATGCACACAACATCATATGTACATGGAACCACATGTACAACATGCACACACCCCATATGTACATACCACTACATATATAATATTTACATAACACCCTATTTACACAAGACCATATGCATGACATGTACACATCACCACCTGAACACAACACCACATGTACAACAGTAATAAAACAGTTGTACTACTCATCCATAGACCATACATGGACTTTATCTAGAAACATTGCTTCTAGTGTCTTTCCACTATCCATGCATGTTCCAACATGCTACTGATCAAATTTCTTTCATTATGTTGATGTATCCCTGACCATTACATGTCCATAATATAAGCATAGGCATAGTACAGCCATATAATGTGATTTCATATCCACATGATATTGACCTTTTATATCTATTAGGGTTAGTCTTCCCACATGATTCCTCATAAAACTAGGAACCTCTTCATGCCATTCACCTGAATAAGAAATAATTCCTCCACAAGAATGACCCTTAACATCCATGTTAGATAGTGACATAGATACATATATATAAACTTTCGCACAAACAATCGTGATCGTGCCAGAAAATGACATACACACATTCATACCTGTATACATATATAGACATAAGCATAATCATGATCATAACACAATTACCAAATATCATAAGGTATGGGTTAAGAGAACTCTCTTTATCTTTGCACACCATGCAAAACATTGATAAAAATAGTTCCAAACATAGTGAATACATATGACACCTAAAATCCATTTACTTTCCCTTTACAATTACCTTTCTCATGACTCTACTGCCATTGTTTGTTTACACCAATGGACAGAACCAATCCAACTGATTGTCAAATTATTACCTTCAACTCCCATTCCTTATCAACTGAGCTTCATTCGGGCCTTACATTACCTACTAGGTTTCATTTATCTCTCCCTTAGATCCATTAGCATTCCTCTTTCCCAACCAATTCTCAAGACCCTTAAGAGATAAAACAAAAGAAAAAATGTAAACAAGAAGAAAACCATGAAAGCCAATAACAATATGACATCACAAACAAAGTGGCAAGGCCTTGCACAAGATGCAATTAGAAACCATAGATCAAGCTCAAAAAATTCATAAAATACTAAAGGAAGAAAACTCCCAACAAACACCATGACTGAACCCCATGGGTTCCCAACACCTCGAAGGGAAATTCAACCTGAGCCTTCTTCAATATTTCATGGTAGTCTCTTTTACCATGAAATCCCTTGCATCATACTACCATAAAAACAGAATTATTAGTGCATAAGTAAACATCACAATATACCATTTACCTTACCTTATTGTTCCAGACATGTTGCCACATTGTACACATGCACATATCATTCCTCAAGGGATTCCAATTCTCTTGATGAACCCAACTATAGCTAGAAACTAGCTAATATATGTGTAAAATAAATGTCCATGAATATAGCACATGTCCACATAATGTTATACAAAATCAAGGTTCAGAATACTTCTTGTATACAAAGCACTGATTCATTTCAAATCTTGGTTTCCAAACATAGCCAAAGGAATTGTCACCAATTCCTTTCTTTTACCTTTTACATTGTTGCAATCGAATCTTACTTTGTATTTTCATGTCACCCAACTTTTACTTCATCACATGTTCCAAAGGGCAAGACAACATATCTATTAATCTAAAATCAACCTTTACCATGTATAACAACCATGCCATGATAAAAAATCAACTGAAATTCACCAGTCATAATGCATAATGCTAAAACTATCACCTATTTACAGTCAAGTATATCTCAACTATCTCAAAACATATGTGTTTGTACAACCATCTGAAAACAATATTATTTTTTTAGGCAATCTTATGAACACATACTCATAGCATGCAAGTAATCAAACATTTAAATAGATTGTAAATGTACCATGTTATGTAATTCAGTTAAATGACATAATCAAACACTCAAACACCAAATAGATGACACAATCAAATAGTCAAGAAACAAGTCTACGCCATAAGAAAAATAATACCTTGATGTATCTCAAGGGAGGTTATCTTATTTGCACAATCAATCTAGATTAGTATGATATAACTTCACAACATATCAACTCAAACATAAATAAGCTCATGATATCCATAATAGTCACTAGATAGCATGTTCACATCATAAATGCATAAAAATGATCATTCATACATAATAATCACATCTGCATAGTCAATCTATATTAGTATGACATAGTATCACAACATATTAACTCATACCTAAATGTCGTAACCCTAACCATTTGCATAGACCAATCCAACTTAGTGTGATGCATATAACATCAATATCTTAATGTAATAACACTAATCATGAAGTTACTATCATATAACAACAACAAGTTAACCTATAACATACTCATCAACAATGTATAACATAATCATCAACATATGTAATATAAAACAACAATAACAATGCATACAACCATGGGTTACTATCATTCAAGACTATTTGACACATGTACATATGACTACACTATTCAACTAGCATCTATCATATATGTAACCATAACATCAATAGAAAGAAAGCCATACACATAACCACAATGCATAAATAACCCTTAACCTACATACCTGCATTCCCAACATACAAACCTATATGACAACATGCTTTTACCTCGATGTCTAGTGCTGCAAGCTTGCTTTGATGATCTACATCTCCTACTCTTTCTCAGTCAACATATCAACATCATAACGTAAAAACAACATCATTATGACACAAACTACATACAATGAGCTCACAATGCATGTTTTACCTTCTATACATGCATAACTATAACCATGGAAATGCATGCATAATATCATACATACACTAACATGCATTCATGACAAATAAATCCCATCAACAACATCATCAACTTCTACATGTGAACACAACTGAAAAGAATGGCCATCACAATGCATACTCATCAAACAGATATACAACCATACATGCATGCATAACAAACACATTCTGCCCATCCAGTCCAAGTGTTTAACCATGCTCTAATACCACTTTGTGGTATCAGACATGACCCAAAGAGAATGAAACTCACTCTGATACCACTCTATAACACTCTCATCCAATATCTACTCAAGTAACTGGTCAAACAAGGTAAATATGTGACGAGAGGCCACTATAATGGGATTCAACCTCCTAAGTCACCTTATGGAAGTGGAATCGATGGAACACACCATAGAGATCTTACACATGAGAAATAGAACTCCCAAGAGCCATCCCAGCCACTCAAGTAACCAACCCCTAAGACCAATTGAAGTTTTATATCATTAAACCCTTGGAAACTCCCTTGATATGGGCATGCATGCATCCAAGAGGCTTTATACGATCCCACAACATGGGTATGCATGTATCTATGGAATTGTTTCCTCAGACCTGTTCTTGTGTCCCCAGCATTTGTGCCACTTCTTCTGGCCCAGAGCCCTAGTCACTTCCCATAACTCAGTGATACCTTTAGAAGTAAAATATAACAACCTAATAATGATATAAATGCAATTAGTTGAACAAGGACTTGACTGGAAACCTAGAAGCCATGATAGGAATTTTTTCAAACATGTCACAAATATGTAATGTATAGGTTTAAAGAACAAATGTGATCATAGTGGTCTCATACTTATTGAGAATTTATAAGATGCATTTTTCCCTTATATCATTAGCTACATTATCATCTATTAGGTCATATATACATTATTCATTCATTTACAAATCAAAACATGAGGAAAGGCATACATCATCACTATCACAGTACATGCTTATAACCAACATAATAACAACAAAAATACCAAGGATACATCAGCCATGGAATACACATAATAAACATTTACACATAAGATGTCAAGGAAAGAACATCTTATTAATGAATAAAAAATCTAACCAGGATGGGACTACCATGTTCGACCTGGCCATATAATGACTCAGTCAATTCTCTCCTCATCCATTCACCCCCGTGTCATATTGCAATCATGAATGTGGCACTCAAATCAAAAGAACCAACCATGGAATCCAGAGGATAAACCACCACACCCTCATCAATAGAAACTATGATTCTCCACAATGCACACTCGATCACTAGGCCAAAACCATAAAGATGTAATAATAGTCTTTACCATGATATTCACCATATCACTAGGCCAAAAGAAGCATAGATTATACTAAATTTCTCCACCTACATCATGAGAAATTTTTTTAATCTCCTAGTCTCTCAGGCTTTACCACAATCGACACTTCAATACAAGGATCACTACGTCCTAGACCAAGATTCCACCATCTACATTTTACCGTATATCCTGCCATTTACCGACAAGTATTCCTAGACCTAATCAAGGGCCTCTAGGCTTTACTGTGTATCACTCCATTCACCGGCAAGGAAATCTAGGCCCACTAATGCACACAATACCTAGATTTACTACAACCTACAATCCATTTCATGAGCTTCTAGGCTAGTGGCTTTACTGCAATCCACAGTCTAGTTTAGGGATCACTAACCCATATGTTCTTTCTTTTAGAAATCCAACTCACTCAACTTCAAATCCATCCAGAAATCTAGCTCAGCTAAAATATGAGAACCCCATCACACCATGGCTATCCAAAAATGTCAAGGCTAGGCTAAAAACATTGTCGCACTTGGAAAAATCCAGGCCCTAACAATAAAGAACCACATGCAATACCATGCATGCCAAATCTACCAAGGAAAACACACATGTAAATCGATTCTTGCAAAGAATCTTGTTGTAGTTGCTTAATATTGTTCTTCCTTGCTTGCTCCTTTGTTCCTATTGCCTCCATTTCCTTTTATGATTCAATGCGAAAGTGCTATAAGAAAACCCTATGTGCCCAAGAGTGAGAGAGATAGAGAGAGAGAATAATGAGAGAGCTCCAAATATGAACTAACAAAGTTCTATGAACTGATCCTTAGAAGCATTTTTATCAATGAGGCCTATATTTTCTTCATTTTCCATTATTTTCCTTCACTTTCCTCCTCACATGCAACCTTTGATCTTTGACCTTCCTTTTCTCCTAACTTCCATTATTTTCATAACCAAAATGCAAAATAAACGCCTTCTACCTTTCCAAAGCCTTTGCCATTTCCTTTGCCAATTTTCTTAGCCATAATAAGTTGAATGAACACCCACTAGGATGTTTTTCCCCATTCAGTGTCGTGGTCTTATATATTTTTACATGTATTTTTAACCAGGGTTATTATAGATTTTGATGGATTTTAGTCAACTGCAAATGGAATCAAAGGTCTTGCTCCCTGATGCCTTAGAATGTCAAGTAAGATTTGATAATGAATTGTCACAAAAGATCAACTTGGTTGTTGCTGAATACAAGGCTTGGCATGCATACTTGACTCAAGAGTTGCACATTGAGGCACCTAACATGCCTATTATGCATCTTGTTCCATGAACATAATTTGTTTCCTTAATTTCCTTTGTAAATTTGTAAATAAAAACATTTTGAAATTATAAAATAATAAATATAGAAATTAAAAGTCAAGTGGAAGTTGAAAATTCATGAGGTAATTTAAGAGCCATGAGGGGAGGTGTGGATTCACCTCACTTTTGGTGTAAAAATACCCCCTACCTAGAGAGAAGGAAATTTAAGTTTTGGAAATCATTTTGAGCACCTTTTCTAGGAATGCTTGTACATCATTTTGAGAAATCAAGCAATAGATTATCAAAACCACTATTGATTTATGGATTCTTCTTACAATGGTACACTAGACATTTATGCATAATATTGAGAATCTCATTAAGTCAGGGTAGCAATTTCATGCATATATTGTTGAGCATTGCAAGACTTATGTCTTAGTGATTCAATGGTATATGTTTTTATCTACGTGTTGAAGTTAATGAACTATTCCATTGGTTATAAAATTTATCTTATTTGAAGTTGTATGCTACTCGTGATTTTATTGTCGTTTTTGGTTGTGATCTAATTCTCAATGAATAAATGGATCATTATTTATCTACATATCTCAATTGAAATATGCTAAAAACCTTTCTTTAAAAATCCATGCTATTTACTTTGGTTGTGGCAATGTATTTTGTATGTTACTGATATGGTATTTCATAAAGGTATTCTAACTTTTGTTTGTCAAGAGTTATATTATTTTTCTCACACATTGTTAATTTCGTCCAAAACTAATTTCAAAAACAACATGATGGAAGTCAAGCCCATATATTGGATGACACTTGTATTCTAAATGGTGTAAAGTCTAATCGAGACTTTGAATTGGGGATATCACGTTACCATTGGTAGAAAATTTTGGCTCGACAATAGGTTACACTCAGGTGGGTCGACAACATGATATATTAGCTCCTCCTTCATCAAGGCATATGAAAGGTGCCAAATGTAAAGTAATGTGGAGGGATAACTAACTGAGTGCTACAATACATGGTAGGTGAGTCGAAACTTTAGAGTTATATATAAAGGGAACGGAAAGGACTCGAGAAAACCCTAACCATAAATCTCTCCTCCTACAAAACATCCTTCTACGAATTCCTCTAATATGTTAATAGAAATAACAAAAACAGTAAGAGAAAAAGAGTAACCTTATTACCCCTCTATTGCAATTTATTTTGTATATCCTATCATTGTTATTCATAAAATTGAACATCACTCTCATGTAAAATATTATAATTTTAGACTTTAACTCAAAAGGGATCATAATATATTTTAGCAACTTCAAAAGTTTTTTAAAGCATTATGTCAAAATAGTTTTTAAAGTTAACAAAATCAAAATTAAATATCATTATTATTTTAATAATCATGTTCAACAATACTTCTAAGTGACATTAAGAGTCCTAAAGTAAATAATAACTTCAAAAACATCTTATTTCTAAACTCTTCTATTAATACTTTTAAATCAAAAATTTGTCTTTCTATATAATATTAACCCATATAATATAGCTAAAAGAACAAGCACCATAGTATTCTTTGTTAGGATATTCCGACACATAGGAATAGTTAAGTATAACTTGGTCTAGTATAGAGTTAGGTAAAGTGTGTTTCTTTACTATGTACATTTGTAACTTACAATTCGACAGCCACGATATGTAGTGATCCGACGGTTCATTCTCTCCTCGGTATTACCGACACTTGATCCGTGGCTTAACACCCGATTGGTCCATGATTTCTATTTAAAGCGCATGGAGGGTCATTTGTAGGTTAACCGTTCACGAGAGAAGCTTATGTAAATTTTCATTCTTTTATTAATAAATTGTCTATAGTAGCCACGTTGGCATAGGCTGTGGACTGTTCCCCTCTCTAAGGGTTTTAACCGCGTCAAAATACTGGTGTA